>JAZHPH010000583.1:0-36850 GCA_037356405.1 Nasonia oneida | reverse complement strand
TGGCGGGGGAGTTGCTGATTCCTTAATCATGTTGTTAGAATAATCAGATTCATTTAGAGCTGTGTGTACTAAAAAGCGAACTTTCAATTTAACCAGGCAAAACTTTGTGTAATTTATCAGCTACGAATAATTACTTTTTAAATCATATTTTGATGCGCAAGAAATTTGATATGTATTATAACATATAAAATAAAAATAGGTAATAACCATATAAAATGCATACATATAAATTTGTAGATACTCTTTTAATTTTTTATTACAAAATCCTCATGCCATATAGATTTTTCTCTCTATAGACATTGCATTTTCGAATTGCCTTGGATAACCTATTAATTTGTCTTATATAGGTACCTGCATACTTCCTGAATCACATACTTATAGGGTACGTCAAATCGACAGAATGTCAATATTTCTGCCGTCTGCTATCGCGGGTACAGCTAATAATATAGGTATGGCGCCTTCACGTTCAATTTCCGTCCCACCTATACACGCGTGCGCAATACAATTTTTAGAGGTTAGCGTATACGCTATTTTTTGTTAGCCGAAAAAATAAATTTTTTCACGCACGCTAAAGTTGTGTCTAGCGTACGCTAAAGTTGTTGTGTACGCTAAACAAAAATTTAATCGCGTCTAAAAGCATTTTCCGAAAAATCTTGCGTACGCTTATTTCACCTTCGCGTACGCTATCGCAATTTTCCGGAAGGATTTATAATCGTCGCGTACGCTAATTTTACCTTCGCGTACGCTTATTTCACCTTCGCGTACGCTAATTTTACCTTCGCGTACGCTTCAGAGGCCCCCTAGACAGACTCTTAATAAAAGTTTAATTCACTCTTGAAAAATTTTATATTTTATGCATAGTGCTACTAGAATCAGTATTGAAATTTTGCGCAGACATTGCTTTAATTGTTATTTAAAAACTTTCTTCATTGGTTTTGGCGAGTCCAGGTGTATCTGAAATTCTGCGTTACCAGAGTCATATTACAAACATTGATTGACACGCTTAAGCTGCAAACTCTTGCCAGTTATATTTCTAGTTTCCACTGAATTTTTACGTTTAGTAAGTTATAATAGCTTTGTCTATGTATACTTATTATTCCATTATAGACAATGATCAGAATACTGTAGAAGTTTAATGAAAGATTAATAATGGAATCTTAAAGAAGTTTATATTTGATTTTTAATGCTATTGAATCAGCTCGACAGTTAACATTTTGTGCAGACATTGGTTAAATTAATATTTAAATAAATCTTACAAGGTCAGTTCAGTCTTAACTTTCTCCGTTGACAATAATGAGTCCTGGCCTATTTGAATTTCTGCGTGGCTAGGATCATATTAGTAGTATATAGGCAGTTATGGCGAGACACAATAAATGACGTCATCACTGGCGCATCCTTATCTTATCATGTAAACAAGTCATAAAGATAAGGCGTCATGTTTCTAAACAGATAATTAAGATATGGGTATCATGTTTATACACGTGTAATCAAGATATCATGTTTACATAAACAAACAAGATATCATTACCACAATAATAAACAATGACAGTACTTTACAAGTAATAAAAATAAGGTATCATGTTTATAAACAGTTAATTAAGATAAGGATATCATGTTTATACGTGTGTAATTAAGATATAGATATCATGTTTACATAAACAAAGAAGATATCTTTACCGCAATAATAATCCATGATGATACTTTTTTATTATGAAAACAGGTAATAAAGATAAGGTATCGCCAACGTCTTAAGCATTTATCTTGTAAACAATTAAGATAAATATAGATTGCTACTGACTTCATGTATACCTCTTATGACGTCATAAGATAATGAGATTTTTATGTATGATGAGTTTGTAGTACGTTTATAGAAATATTGTGGTCCTAAAAAGGACCGATTTTAATTGATAAATAAAAGTCTTAGAATAAGGCTTTGTTGTTGCTATCCCCAATCAGTGTTGTTGTGTCCTTGATATATGGAATCTTTATTTGCTTCCTTGTCAGGACAATAACTCCTGTACCCTTCTTTTATTGATGATCCAGTATTGGAAGAATATTGAGATAGATACTTCTGGAATCCAGAAGCCGGTTTATATTTCACTTCCTCTCGACCTGGACCTTCTTTCTTCTTCTTATCCATATTGTGTTGTATTGTATTGTATTACGATTATGACCCGTCAAGTGTATGCGGAGCAATGAGAACATACTTATGCACAGTTGATATTTATAGAGAGTCGTAAGGAGTGGCAGTAGGGTGGGAGGTTTAGATGATGTCACAAAAAGTGAATATTTTAATATTTTCTGGTTTATTACAAGATAGGAAGACATATGTACAAAGCGTAATGACAAACAATAGCATGTATATTTATACTTTAATTATGGCAGTATAAATGTATTTATATATATCAAACAATTGAAAAGCAGCTATTTCACATAAGATTATATTTAAAATTATTTTCTCAATAGTATCTTTAAACTTATCGTGAATTATAATTTAAATATTTTCAGTGTATAAAGTATAATATTGTTGAAACATCTCATACGTCTTTAGTATAGAATTAGGGTCTTTCTCAATACTATCATTTTTAATACAGTCAATTATAAACTTCTTAATATGAGCAACAATTTCATTCACTTTATCAACACACTCTTCAAGTTTACTCATACGTTCGTCAATACACTGTGAGACAATTTTTAACCCGACTTCAATTTTCAAAAGTGACTTGCTGCATGCATATCGATAGTTGATGATAAGCTGTTTTTTGTTTCTTTGCTCGTGGCGGTTGATGACGTAGATTCTCACCATCACTAACAGTAGCAGCAGCACCACCACCACCAGTGTAGTCATTGAAATGTGAAGCACTAACTGTATGCAGTACATCATCGTTTTCTTCGTCAATCAAAAGATTTGGAAAGCTGGATGTTCCGACAGGTCTTTCTTCTATCAATATGGATTTGGTATTGTATGAAGAAGTAAATATCAGATCACGATTTTCCATGTACACCTTCGTTGGTCGAGCGTATTCACTTTGGAATCTGTACGCATCTTGGAAATAGCAATTTATAAGATCAAAGTAATTCTTAAACACCTTCCAGCCAGATGCATCAAATTTGACGGATTAAAAACATGTTGTAGACGTTGAGAGTTTCACCATTGGTCGATAGCTTCCCTGGTAACTTTCTAAGCCAAGAGTAACGCGTTTCGAGTTTGACTTATTAATGGCGTAGGACGTGGAGAGCAGCATATTTGGCAGAACGTTCTGCACCCGAGATGGAGCACTGACACTTGATTGGGCCATGGTACGAAAAACAAGAGGCACAATATACAGAGTTACACTTAGCAAACGATCTCTCAAACTTTCACGAAAGAACTGATGGAGCTCCTCAGCTCTTTTATACATTTTACCCCCACTAACTTGTTATAACCCACCCGCAGGCTCTCTCGCACAAGCCCCTGGATGCCGGCAACCCGTTCCACAGCGCCGCGGCGCGCCCACAGCACCGCTAGTAACGCGCGCGGCCGCTAGGCGGCTGCCGTACTCCCCAAAGAGGAGCAGCGCTTTGGAGGGCATATAAGCGGGCCGGTTTCCAGGCCGAGGCATCTCCCACTCCGCATCAGACCGCGTCTGAGTGGCAGCAACGGAGCCCAGGCTACTTGCACAGTACACTCTAGCGCAATAAATCTGATTTTTGTTCTCAAAAGAAAATACTTCGCGTATTTCTTTTCTCCCTTCCTTAATCAGCACTTCTCAGCGCTAACTCGGCATATGTCGATGCCAACCTTTCAACCTCTTCAGGAGCTGAGGGGCGAGTGTAAGCTGTTACACCTGCTGCTTGCCGAGACCAACCGAGCGCTCGTTTTAGAGCGCCGCCAGCATCGGAAGACTCCCATTGCCGACGCCGCCACCCAGACCGAACCAGCACCAGATTGCCAGCACAGCAGTACTCAAACGGATTTGCCGTTGCTCGCCACTCCAACGCCTCGGTCAAGGCCACACACCCCAGGATCATCATCCGACGTGCTGAACGCCGAATGGCCCGAACATCTGCAGCTGATAGATGTCCCTGCGCGGCCCACGATTGATCCAGACCTCCGGAACATTCGCCTCTACCATCGAGCAACCCCGACTCCAGCAGCCGCAAATCCGACAACGCAGCTACAAATCATCAATCGGAAAATAGCGGCCAAGCAGTCTGCGCAAACAGCACAGCGCAGGAGCGTCGCCATTTCTCCACGGAAGAGAAGGCCGCCGACAGGGAAATTGTCACCGACGAAGCGAAGGCCAACTGCTCCCAGACTCCCGGGACAGCGTCACAAACCGAGGATCATTTCTAATGAGATCCTCAAGGTTCCATTGCTACTCCCCCTAGGGAAGGCACCCTTGGTCAAGGAGAAAACTCCTCCGGAGCCCATGGCCTCGGTGGCGTTTGATCTCACGACTTCCGACTAAAGCGCTCCGCGCCTCATAGTCATTTTTGAGTGGACCGATCCCTATTTGGGATAGGCCCCGTAATAACAAAAAGAAAAAGACTCCCCACTTTCCCCTTTGCAAATTGGGTGGTGCAACCTACACCGGGTTGGGCGGCCCTCCCTCGTCCAGACTCAATCCAAGAGTCGACCTAGAGAAGTCCGAGCAGTGTCCGCTCTCTAGGCAACGAAGAAGCCAAGGACTGTAAGCCTCAGCAGGCCCTTTCTGCCTGCCTGCCATCTCATCGCCTGCTTTACAGCAGGCCTCTTCGTCACTCCGCTCTCCAAGGAGTGAACTCCACTGACGCCAGCGGGCTGTGTGGCGCAACGAGCGCACGCGCCTCCTTCTCTGCACCCGACCTTTCTAGACCTCCCCGACTAGCCCGCTTACATCAAACTCAAAGTAACATGATCGAATGCAGTGGGGAGAGATTTTCTGCGCGTGTATTCTCAGAACTTCACAAAGGAAGTATCATATTCGTTAACCGTCAAAGGCTAAGGTTACATTTCTCCGAGTTTTTAAGATGATTCCACCATGACCTCGCTGATAAGTTGAACCTGCAAACACTCGACGTACTCCTCCTCCTCTTCCTCCTCCACCATCACCACCACCGATTTGATCGGCATAGTATTTTGCGTAGTAAGCCATTTTTTTTTCTCAGAGAATGCGCTTGAAATGTAGTGTTACGGTCAACGTCCCGTACTCGATTGGTATATGATTCCCATTTTCATCTCTTATATCTATTATGATATTCTGAAATGTGTTATTTAACAAGGGTAGATAAATTCCCGGTGCAAATTGTTTGACCACTCTCGCACCAAATTTAATTTTGAATTATCGAGTGTTACTATGCGCAAAAGGGATGCTTGAACGTCACCGACTGTGTACGGAATACAAATATCTGAGTAAACGAAAAATTGATCAGCTATCGCTCTTGCCAAACAACCAGGTCTGTTTCCTACCAATGTTGCATTTTTTTTTCAACTCTACAGATGGAATCATGGGTATAAATTCCTGATTTCTATATTTTTCATTCTCAAAGCCAAATATATGTTTGACCTTTTCGCTCAAGCTGAGAAAATGAGTTTCCTTACATTCACACTTTTTATGTAAATTGTAATAACCACTTTTTTTGTTTGCCTGTTCAATACGTAAGTGAGATTCAGGTATATTGTTTATAGCTTCTGTGAGATTGTTGAGATTCTCGTAAACACCTGGTGGAAATATGGTAACGTTGTGTTTGTCGTTTGTCCATTCCGGTAAATTTTCAGATATGTCTCTCTTTCTTGCAACTGCTATTCTACGTCCGTTAACAAACTTTATATTACTTTCGTGTTTCTGAATATGCATCATCGTGCATGGTATGCTTATTTCCGTGAGAGCAACACTCCACTTACCATGCAGACGTACTTCGTGCGATAAGTGCGTGGTGAAGCAAGATGTTGTATTTTCAGAAAAATATTTCATACTACTGTTACTCGGTAATATCAAATAAAATTCGTCCTCAGCCATGTTTAAAGTGTAACGATTTCGCTTGCTTTAATCCACGAATTAAATTTATCAGGATAGCCAAGCCACTTTACAAAAACTTGTTTTTTAACACCACGTCCCCTACTCTTGATCCCACGTTCCACTTTGAATTCCTTATTTTGTGACAAACGATCATCGCCAACTCGAGTTAGTTCTTCGGGATAAAAAAATCTGTCGATTATTTCACCTTCTAAATCAGTCAATTCATAGGTGAAGAGATTTTGACGCGAGACACGGGTAATCTTAAAGATCTCTTCACTGTAATTCTTTTCGTAACCTTTATCGAAGGTGCCTTTCAACCGACTGATGCGAACATGATCACCCACGCTGTATATATGTGCTCTAGACTTTTTTCTCTGACTAAGAGCTCTTTTTTCTAAATTTTTTCTTGCCACAACTGCATTACGAATATTTACAACTGCTGGAACCATTTTAGTACCACTATGCATAGTGTGATTATACGCGTAAACGATATTTTCAATAACATCGATATACCTATGAGTATTTTTGTGAGTAAAATATCTGAACATACGTTCTTTGAGCGTGCGATTTAGACGCTCGACGACGGTTGCTTTAACATCGGGATTAAGTGCTACTCGAAAATTAATCTTGTGTTGTTTTAAATAATTTTGAAAATCTGATCCGACAAACGCTGTGCCTCGATCAGTTTGTATAAGAATTGGGCGTCGCCCATCGGCTCTTTTTAAGATTTTGTCGAAAGCAGCTACAATACTTTTTGTACTTTTGTCACGCAAAGGCTCGACCCAAGCATATTTACTGAGAACATCTATGACTACAAGTAAATACGCAAAATTATCGTTATACGTTTTGAGAGATTGCATGTCACACAAATCCATTTCCCAACAATCATCCACATTAGTGACATTGTACATCAATCTAGGAAATTTTCATCTAATAGGTTTGTGTAGTGTGTATGCATTTTGTTTACTTAACCACTCATTAACCTCGCTTTTCTTCTTCTTATTTTTACGATTGATTCGTAACAGATTACGTGCACCAGCGTATCCAGTTTCGTGTCTAGTGTCAAAGTATTGATTTTCATAAGACATGTTAAATTTTATAAGTCAGCCACTTGTCGTCTGCTTTTTGCGGTATGGATTTTTTCTTATTCAAACGTGCACTATAGCGTTGTGCGGCCGCGAGTCTAGTACCTTGTTCCAAAGTCTGAACGCTCTCGGAATTATTTCTCTTGGTTGAAGGAATTTTGTTTAATGCACGTTTCAAACTTTCACTAATTTTGATCACCTCTGGATTACTTATTAATTTGGATGGAGTGTCAGTTGTTGCTATAAAATTAGCTAATTGAAATCTTCCTACAGGTTCTTCAACAGGTCTACTCCGTACCACGTCTTCTAGTAAATCTATAATATTTGAGTGTGGTATAGCTTTATCATTAATGCTAACTGTACCTGAATTATCCCATTTAATACGATGCGATGCTGATTTCCAATGTTGAAGCAATAAACGTGCTTTTCTCACATAACCCTTGGAAATGCTTGCAAGTATCGCTTCATCGGGCAATGGACTCGATATATCTTCATTTTCATGCTCTACATCAAGAATATTTGCATCTGATAAAAGTTCCTGACGTTCCAAATTTTTAATATGAAGATATCTTCTTAAAATTTGTAAATATTTTTAACATTTTTCACGTTCATCGGTGAAGTATATCGTGCATCTCAGCGTCGAGACGACTTAAATTATCACCCTTTGTATCGTTGGCTCTAAAGCATTACTCGACTCTTCTACTATATGTTGTTGTTGTTGTTGTTGATGCTGTTGCTTCGTTACTCTCTCGTATGTTTCCTCTGGTACAATGACCATTTTACGAGCGTGCTCCATATTTCAATTTCCAGAGACTTCAAATATTTTTCACACGAGTGCACCTATAATTGGTGCAAGTAACATTGGTAAAAAAGCACAACCGTTTTGAATAAGGACGCGTTTCTTTTTTTCCACTCTTTTTCACTGTTATTACTACTGGATTTATTTAATAATTTTCTCAAAACACTTTTATGTTTTTTTAACTTTGACTTGTGAGAGTTTTTTATTTTAACGACTCCGCGTAATACATTTAACACGCACTCGCATATGCTTTTAATAAGTTTTTTAGCAGTTACACGTAACAGTGCTAAGCGCTGTTGACTATCTGCATGACAAAGAGCATTCAATACTGCAACATACTTTTTTGTAAAATGCTTTGGTAGGCATCCACACCTTGTATCTTCTTCTTCAGTAGCAGCAGCACCACCACCACCACCACCTCCACGCTGTCTTCTACGCCGTCTACGACTATCGGTTCTCGCAGACGCTCCTCTCACTGCCATTGTTTCAATCAGACTGAAGCTTTAATCATAGAATCCTCTACTTTTATCGGAATTTCTTATTCTTCTTCTTCGGTACATATGCGTAACTCAATTTATCATCGGGAAAAACAGAGGTACGGAAACGAAATTCATCCTCGGTCGACTGTTTCAAATCCAACAAAAGATAGCCATGAGCAGTTGACGTACTATCGAGATACGCTTCTTGTAAACATTTTGGGTCTTCGGGATAGACTTGACGCGCTAGATGTTGTATTTGGGAACGATCACGTAGATTTTTAAAAATAACGAGGTAATTTGCATTTAATGAGATATCGCGTTGACCACCTCTTTTGTGAAAAAGATTTTGTGTAATAAAAATCACACTTAAATTCTTATGATGACTTCCCTTTGTAAATAAATCGAGAATAATGTTATTCGAAGATTCTCTCATTAAATCATCGATAATTAATAATTTTTTCTTTTCATTGTCTTGAGAATAATCTGAAGGCTGAGGTAATCCCTCGTGAAATTCAACAATTTTTTTTTCTACTCTTTCTACTTATGCCTCCTGGAACAAAGTCTGTCTCATACGTAGACTGCCACTCGGCATAATAGAGTAATATCCGATCAAAAGTTACACTGTACATGAGTGGAAGATGTCGAAGAAACCTTTTGTTAAAAACTGTTTTACCACATCCTGTGGGTCCGCTAACGATACACGCAAATGGATTTTTGAATCGCATATCCATTTCGCCGAGTACTCACACACACACACACTCACACACGAGAGATTTACCTTAAAATAAGCTTATGGCACGCGGGCGGGCGGTGGCGGCGGTGCAGCGCGGCGCGGCACACGTAAAAATAAGCTTATTAAACGTGTGCTGAACCATCAGCTAATGACCACTGTTCAAGCTAATGACCGCTGCTCAAATAAGCTAAGTATCGCGTCAAATAAGCTAAGTTAAGCGTTGAAATAAGCTTAATTTTCAAAATCAGCAGCAGCAGCAACAGCGTTCTCAACGATGACAACTGCTATACTGAGTGTAGCAGGATGAATAAGGTACTTTATATATTAGAAATAAATAAATAATATAAATTACTTTAATTTTTTTATTATTATCAATATCAATATATAACATTATTATATAGAAATTAATTATTCCTATAACCAAAAGGTAAAGACCTACGCGATGTTAGGTATCGTCGTTTTTTAATACTACGCAGCATGTCTTTGACTCGTCGCGCGTTACAACTTCATGTGTTCTAGTTCGTCTAATAGCTTTGAATTTCAAGCGTATTTTATTACATTCATCATTCATCTTTTCAGATTCATGATCTTCGATTGTAAACGCATCATTAACTAAATTATTAATGCTATCAAAATTAATTTTTATACCATTCGAAAAAATTAATGAAATGCCCTTTACTTTCCAACATTCAATTTTATCATTTATATTAGGACTTACAACTGTATAAGCGTAAAACTTTGGACCACCCGAAACAAAATTATCTATATAAGTATTCTCACCATATCTACAAAGCTCATCTGTCATATCTCCTAATTGGGAACCGGTAAAAGGTTGATACTCATCCGGGGCATCATTATGCGAAATAAATATACATGAATCTGTGTCGTAATAAAGAACACGGTTACCTAAGTTTTCCAAGTATTCGTATAGTTTTAGGCGTGCTTGTGCTGTAGTGTACGCCGCAATTACAACACTAGTATGCCGTGCAGGTGTTACAGCTTCATCTCTGTATTGCCAATTTACGTATAGTATCTCATCGTTTATTGCTAGTAAATCATTAACCTCTCTCTCAGGATAGGTAAGAAGTTTTAAAAGTGATTCGCGTGATTTTACTACTTCAGTTTGCTTCAAATTACTTCGTTGTCCAAACTTACCCCAAAACGAATTTAAACACAGTTTAGCAACTGCGCGTAAACCTGCATTTTTGCCTATGTTATTTTTATCCAAAGTTATACCCTCATCACGTTTGTACTGTTCTATATATTGTAATTTCGTTGTTTCATCCGTGCACCACGAGGGCCAACCGCTAGCCACTTGTTTGATTTTTAAAAATGTATTTACATATTCAGTATAAAGACCACCGGTACCGTTAACTTGATTATATCGTGTTACCTCATAGTGCCAAACTATGTAAATTTTCGTAACACTATAGCCGAGTTCTACAGCTTTACGCAACTCATCGACAACCCAAGTACCCGTGAATTCCCGCATTTTTGGGTCCTCGTGATCGCAATCCGACTGCTGCATTTCTTCACAACAAGTACGACAGAGAGCAAAAAGAAGCCGCCCGTGCATTTTAATTGGTAATAGAGGAATGTGTAAATTACGTGGTGGTAAAATGCTACATTTAACTATGCCCTCGATATCATTTAGGTTGTTATTTTCCCCATGTGTTAATTCGTCGCACTCTCTATCAATAAAAATTCGCGGATGCCCTACAGGAAACTTTCCTCTCTTGCATACATACGGATAAAGAGAGCATATATCTGTATATTGAATTTTTTCATTATTACCGATCAAATACGCAGTAACTATATTGTCAGTTCTTCCTCCAAAAAAAGCATCGCGAGGATTCAATGTTACACGACTCATAAGTGGATGATGCGTTACATAATCGTTGATTTCCCGATTTTCGGATTTTATTCGATCAAAAGTACATTCCCACATCTCTCGAACCTCGTATCCTAAAGATTTTATTTTTTCTATTTTTCGACAAGTATTTTCATAAGCTTCATCCATAGTTTTTCCGTAAGCCATTGTTTTATACCTTTTTCTATCGAAACAAATTGGACAACCGTGCGTGTAACACCCTTGGTATTCAAAGACAACACATTTATTATTATCATCATTCGCGTTTTCAGACGGCAAAAATCCATCCACACGAAATCCTTCAGGTAGCACAAATTCACGCGCTCTCTCGGCGTGCACGATTTCACGACCAATCTCACGTTCAGACTGTACTAACCATTGTAATGATTTTTGCGAATGCTTATCAGCACGACGATATCCGGCTGTAGGAATAATACCTATAGTCTTTTCGCGTAAGAAATTTTTTCTGTATACAACAGAGCATGCTGAAGCTATTTTCGTAGCCTCTGTAAACGGACAAGTATTGCCACATTTAATGAAAATTTTTCGAAATGCCATACACGAAAGTCTTAAAATTTCTACATCCATACGGCAATATTCGACTATTTTTCGTTTGAAATCAAATTCATAAGTATAGCTATTCTCGTCATACTAAGCAAAAAATGTTTCTCGCTCTGCTGCGGACATCGAATTAGGCGCGTAGAAAGCTGCATCGGGTAAGGGGCCAATATAATTTTGATTATCTAGTGTATTAAAAAGATGCGGAAAATAACCCTTTTTACTAGCTGGAGGTAGAGCAAAAGCTTGAGGAAGAGCACTCAACTTCATATGAAAATAGTTTAAACTGTCAATAAATTTCGTTTGTCCGCATTGAAGCATAATTATATTTTGACCGTTCAAAATTACATTCGGTACTATTTTTGTATTTTCAACGATTTCTCGCAAAATAAATTGCGCATCGAATCCGCGTGAGTTGTGAGCAATGCAAATAATTTGACCGAACGATGTTTTTTCGCGATCAGTCAATCCCACCAATTCTCTCACAGGGTCGTCTCGAAATATATATTCACGTACCCCACACGTATGACAAAGTACACTCATATTTTGCTCTAACATACAATCACCACAAACCTGCTGCACGATACACAGATTTGGGACATGAATTTGTATAGACTCATGAGCTCGGTAAGAGGAATCTTGACGAGTCTCAAAATCATAGAAAATGAATAAGTTATTCATCTTAGGAGTTTTTCGAATATTACTAACGTTAATTTCACGCCCGATAGGTTGAATGTAACATAACTGGTTTACGTTATGTTTTTTGTGACATAAATTACACCAATTAATACCACATTCATGCTTCGATTTGAAAAGATTAATTCGTTTACAACACTTTGTACATACCTTTACAATGTCACATACTTTTTTGTTTTTCTTTTTATACGAACCGTCGTTTTTATGGTTCTCAAAACATACCCGGCCTAAAAAATCTCGGTTGCAATCATTACATTTTATTAAATCAACGTCGGAATTGCACGGCGGTGTACAAAAGCACATAGAGCATTTCGCTGTACACCTGTGTTCATCTACGTAACGATAACTCCTGTTACAATGATCGCAGAAAAATCTGTTACCAGCTGCACCGGTCAAGTTTAATATCGTATCAAAATGTCTTGAGCGAGCATCGTATAAAAGATATATTATATCATATGAAACGTCATTTAACATTCGCCTACCGTCATAAAAAGGCGGCTCACCGTTTCCGAAAGATGCGCTATCATAAATTATAATTGCAATATTCCGCTCTGTATAATAATGTTGAAATGCCTCTATCTCGGGTATTCCACAACCGTTTAAAGGGATCGCTACGTTTGCGGTAACAAGCAAAAGATTAGCACGAGTTTTTTGCAGACATAGTCTTCCGTCTCTAACAGTTTTCCAAATTTCACGCTCCTCGGGCCTATCCGATTTTTTATAGGATATGAATGCCTCTCCGACAACTAGAGCTCTAGGTAAGCATAGGTTATCGTTGTTACAAATAGAAACAATTGATCTCTTACTTACTGAATTGATACTTAACTTTTTACCTCGCTCACCGATCGGTAGGTTAACTAAAGTTACGGTTAATATAAAACTCACGTCTATTTCAAAATCAGCATTACTTTGCGATTATCCACTAATTAATACCCATAGATCATTGTAAAGAAAGTTGTTGACTGAACGTAAAGATAAACCACCCGGACCACGTGCGAAATTAACACTTCTAATAGAAATACCGATCATATCGTTTTGATTAGTTAAAGAAATTAAATATGCATAAATCGCGTATTGCTAATTCCAACCAAATGATAGGATTAATATTTTCCTCTGATGAAGAACGTATTTTTAACAAAAGTCGCCTGCCATCCAATCTATACTTGGCTACATAATGAGTCTCATGACCATGTATAATAAAACGCTCACCGGGCGGCCGAATATCGTCATTTTGCTCGACATCCATTTCTTCGTCATCTCTATGACCCTTCTCCTCTTCTTCAGCCGTCTTCCCCTCCTCCGCTTCGCCATTGACGATTTCTTCTTCCTCCTCCTCTTCTTTTTCGGTCTCCACCGACTCCTCCTCCTCCATGGTATCGCTGTCAGAAGAATCAATGGCTGATGATGATGACTCATTAATCCCGCCTCCGATTTGCCTTGCTATGTCGCTTTTGTCAGCCGCGTAATTTGACGATCCTATAGTGCTGTTGCTACTAAAAGATTGTGATGTAGTTAAGGGGTAAACTGATGAACAAGAAGAAGACGAGCTAAAATTTTCGTTTTCTGAAATTTTATTAAAAATAAATTAAAAACACATGTAAACAAATTTCATACATTTTTTGTATTTTTAAAATTTGTTATGGCTCCGGTGGCCCAGCAAAGCTTTCTCCTAAACGTGAGAATAGTTCTGGTAAATCAGACTCTTCGTAAATAATAGAATTTTGGTCGTTACAAATGTCATAAAGTCACCTGATTTCTTGAGCTCTTCTCGCGTATATCATACGACCTATCTCTCTGAGTATTTCACTCGGTAGATTACCGAAAGAATCTCCACTACGCCGAATAACTTGAAAAATTTTTATAAAATAAATATAAATTTTTACGAAAAAATATGTATATGCTACTTACGTTCATTTATTTGGCGATCTCTCACAATGTCCTGGTCGAAAAATCCATAACACACTCTTTCTCCTTCAAAAATAGTGTATCCGCGTTCACGGTCCTCTATAGCGCGTGACATAAAGTCAATAATTTGCTGTCTCCTCACAGCATGTCGATTGCTATCGTATTCTTCCATACTTGAAATTTCTGCGTATGCCTGTGTCGCCAATTTGTTTAACACTGATGATACTGCCATCTTAGGCTCCCTACAGGTGGCTAGCAGATGATCGATGTTTGATAAAGCTCCATCGTCTTCAGCATCGCTATCATTGATAGCAGCCTCCTCGTCCGCAACCTCATCATCATCATCTATCTGAACTTGCCCTTCAACTGCATTTTCAAACGGTACTTGTATATCATCAGCTTGCTGCTGCCGCCGTACATCGACATCTATAAGCGCCGCTTGCTAAGGCTGCTCCAAGTATTGCTGATCTTCTCGACCTTGATTAAATCCATGCTGCTGCTGCTGCTGCTGTTCTTGTTCGTCGTCGTCGTCGTCGTCGTCGTCGTCATCGTCATCGTCGTCGTCGTCTTCATCCTCTTCGCTACTTAAATCAGCAAGTAATCTTTCAAAAGCTGAAACAAAGAATAAAAATATAGGTACATTTTTTCTAGACGCAGCGTTAACTTGCAGCGTTTATAGAAAGGCGTACACACATTTTAAAAACTAATTTTTAATTAATTTGCACTAAAAAGTATTTTATAAATTTTTTTAACGCAATAACGCAATATGCAAATAATACAAAAGTAAACAAAAATTAAAAAATTTTTCACTTTGTCTGGGATCGAACTTCAATCCGTAGCATGGATGTACACTTGAACAGACATTTTTTCAAAATAAAATCGGTACGAATAACCCGAAAATAAATGTTTAAATTTTTTAAAAATAATACTATGTAGAATATAAATAATAATAAAAGTAAAAAATGACCGTAAAAAATTTTGACTTCAGTTGGGATCGAACCGTCATCCTCAGCGTGAGAAGTCAATACGCGACACTATCAGTATATATTTTCTTGTGAAAATCGTTAAAAATATTAATAAACTTACCGTTATTTTCCTCGTGTTCATCCATCAAACGATGCAGTACAGGTAGATGATTAATTTTTTGGCTAATGGCAAACTCTGCTGCGCATCTAACCGCGAAGGTTGATTTGCGAAAAACGGTTGAGTACAGTACCGATATTTTTCGAGGTCCGCAGCACCGTAGCAATTTCCAAAATTCTCTCTTCAGCTCTACAGCGCCCATACGCCTTACACGACGTCGCCAGAACAAATTACATCGACGTCGTATTAAAACACTTTCGTTAGAAAGTCTTAGCGCGATGCGTAGCAATGCACTGCGTATTCCCTCTTCAGCTTGATTGTATAAGGGCTCCACGACTACTTGCTGCTGCTCTGCAATCCTCATGACTACTACTACAACCATGAGGTGGTCACTGCGAGCCTTATATATTCTTAAAAAATCAAGGGTAGAGGGGATTTCACTTGGATGCATTTGATATGTCATGTATCAAATGAAATTTTCCATATGAGACATCCTGTTTGATTTTGTATGAAAATATATTTATGTGAAAACATGGCGTCGGGCGGGGGAATACCGCCTGACAAGGTTCGTGAAAAATCGTTTAAATGTCATCCCTCAGCAAGAGTTGGAGTAGTAATTTGTTTAATATGTGATAATGTGTACCATAGAAGTGACTTTAATAAATTAAACAACATAAGATATGTTAGTAATACATTGGTAATTTGTCCTGATCACGCGCACATAAATCTAACCTCAAAATATAATGAATCGGCATTAAATGAGGATGCCAGAATCATAGTAGCACATGTGAAAAGTCAATTGAAGGAAGAACTAAGGGAAGAAATATTGAAAGAACTGGAAAACAAGGACGAGGAGGACGTACAAAATAGTCAGGATGATAGTATGGAAGTGAGTAATTTGAGAAAAGAAAATAGTCTACTAAAACAAATAAATACAGAGATGAGCGATAAGAATGAAATATTGAAGGAATTTATTAAGCAACTACAAAAACAAAACAATATTGTTAAGAAACCATATGCTCAAGTTTTATCAGGAGAAAAGCCAAAAAGCGAAAGAGTACCGAACATCATAATAAGGAAGAAAAACAATGAGGACAGAACAGATATAAGAACAAGTGTGAAACATTATTTAAATAAAGAGAAGTCAATTCAAACCAAAAAGGTATATTGCAAACATGACAATGAGATGATAATCAGTTGTATGAACAACACAAGTGCTGCTGAAACCCTTAAATACATGAGTAAGAAATTATCTAATACATGTACGATTGAAAAAGAAGTAGTAAAAAAACCAAGATTGAAAATAGTGGGTGTGGATAATTATGAACAAATGGACTTAAAAGAATTAGAAAATGACATAAATACAAGAAACTTTAAAGGCTGTGATACAAAATGTGTAGCTGTGCATAAATTTGTAAACAAAAAAAAAAACAATCAAGAAAGCATAATAATTGAAGTAACCTCAGAACTATACAAGACTATAAAAGAGAACAATAATAGAATCTTTGTAGGATACCAGAACTGCAAAGTATATGACGACATTAATCTACAACCCTGTATTAACTGTGGGAGATTCGGACACAGCAGTAGGAAGTGCTTAAATGACAAGGTATGTTTAAGATGTGCAGGTCCTCATAATACAATCAACTGTACAAAGCAGTCTGATTTATGCTGTATTAACTGTTGTTTTATTAATAACATCTACAAGACAAAGTATAATACAGCACACGTGGCAAATGATAGCCACCAATGTCAAGTGCTTATGAAAAAAATCAAAAGGCATATTGAAACAACGGATTACCCTGTGGACCCATTTATCCAGAGATATATCGGTAAAATAGATATCCCTGTACCGACTGATACAAGACCAAGAAGAACAAATTCCATGGACACGCTGCTATCAATTTCACCTCGTTCCAGCCTTCTCAATCTGCAGAGTCAGCGAGGAGGCAATCAAGGAATCAAGTAACATGGAGAATATCATTGACATAGTAGAAGATATACAGAGCGAGACGATACAACGAGAAACAACAATATTAGATCTAGACTCTCTAAATAAACACTTGAAAATGAATAAAGAAAATATACTGTATGTAAATATAAGAAGCTTAAATGCAAATTTTAACAAACTTCAAGTTTTTATTGAGAGACTAAAGATAAAACCATGCATAATCGTATGCGCTGAATCATGGAACTTAGATTTTAAAGACTATTTTATGATAGAAGGATATAAAATGTATTATAACAGTAGCAAAATAAACAGATCTGACGGTGTGGTTGTATATATTGAAAACGATATAGAGGAAAACACGGAGATTATTGATATAGGCAAGCTCAAAATACTAAACTCTAGTATAAAAATAAACAATGAGAACACAGTAGACATATCCGCAATATATCGATCTCATGACATACCAAAATCGGAATTTATTATGAACATAAAAGAACTAATAAAAAACAAAAAGAAGACTAAGAATCATTTAATAATAGGAGACTTTAATATTGACACACTGACACAAGAAAATTATAGTAATGAGTTTTTATGTAACTTACTAGACTCCGGGTACCACCCAGGATTTCAGGGTATAACTAGACCGTCAGATTCTAAAAATACTGGAACATGCATAGACAATGTATTTATAAAAACTAATACAATTTTAACCAGGACTTTCAAATTAATTTATGCGATAACTGATCATTATCCACTATTTGTATCGATTAACAAGCAAAGAGCAAACAAGGTAGAAGAGAACAAAGCAACAATAAATTACAAAAAACTAAGGAAAATAGTGAAGGATGTATATTGGGAATTGATATTGACTATGCATGATCCAACTGAAGCTACCAATACCAGACCTATCTCTTTAATCTCAAACTTAGCTAAGATATTGGAAAGAGTTATATATTGCAGAATTACTGAATTTATAAACAAAAGTAAGATTATAGCGGAAAATCAGTATGGTTTTGTAAAAAATAAAGGCACAAAGGAAGCATTAAATCATATAACAAACATTATTTATAATAAGTTAGATAAAAGTAAGCCAATAGCTATAAGTTTTTTGGATCTCTCGAAAGCATTTGATACTGTAAATCACAAAATTTTGTTGGATAAACTTTCTAATTATGGTATTAGGGGAATAGCATATAAATTAATTAGGAGTTACTTAACTAATAGGTGCCAAAGAGTTAAACTGAAAGATGTCGTAAGCAGTTATGAGGCTGTAGATACAGGGGTGCCACAAGGAACTATATTAGGACCACTATTTTTTATTTTATACGTCAATGATCTCTTGATAAATATGACAAAAGAAACAATCATATCCTATGCTGATGACACAGCTGTAATATCAACTGATGATAACTGGAGTAATGTTGAAATCAAGATGAACGACTACTTAAGTAACATATCGGTCTGGCTTGCACAAAATAAATTATCCTTAAACATTGACAAAACGGTATATAAGACTTTTGGTAATTATATTGATAGTGTCCCAAGAAACTTTACATGTCAAATAGAGGGAAAGGTCTTGAAAAGGGTGGAACACTGTAAATACTTAGGTATTATCTTCGATTTCAACATGAAATGGAAACAACATATAGAATATTTAATAAATAAAACAAAATATTTAGTGTTTGTATTGTATAAGCTAAGAACATTCATGGAAACACATACATTATTAATGATATACTATGCATTCTTTCACAGTGTTATAAATTATGGAATAATAGCATGGGGGGGGGGGAGCGTATAATAACAACTTGAATATATTACAAAATTTACAAAGTAGATTGTTAAAAATAATAAGTAAGAACAAATTCACGACTCATGACAAACCTCTAAACTTAAGACAATTGTTTGCGTTTGAATCCATAGTGTTTCACTATAATGATATGAAAAACAGGTTCTTGACATCGAATAGCGTAACAAGGAAAAAGTTGATACAGATACCACAAAGAACTAAAACTGTAAGCCAAAAAAACAGCTATATAAAGGCTGTTGGTGTATTCAATGATCTTCCGAACGAGCTAAAGACTTTAAACAAATATGAAACAGCGAAAAGTAAAATAAAGGAATGGATTAGGATGAATGAATGAAATGCTAAAATACTAAAGATGAATATTTAGGTTCTATTTAAAAATTAAATTGTAAGAGGATCTCTTGTAAGGGGAAATGTATTATAATAAAGGAATTGTAATTAGTATTAAGTTTTAGTAGATAAGAGTGGCCAGCTCTGCCAACAGGTACCTGCGAGTACCTCTGCGGGATTTACTGGTGCATTGCGGAGTGTGAGTCACTATTGTAATTCACTAGTGTAAATTTTCTGGTTAAATAAATAAATAAAAAAAAAAAAAAGAAGACGCCGCATCCTGTGATAAATACTACGCTCGCAAATAAGTGCGAAAACGATAGCAAGTTATTTTTACCACTAAGGTAACAGGATTACACTTGAATAAAAATTCGACGCTGCATCCTGTGATAACCAGGACTCATCTTGCATATCGTATAAAATCAAGACGTTATTCTCTCGTCTGAAAAAATAAAAAAAGTTTTTACGAAGCCAACGGTCTTCAAATCTGCAGCGTGCTCAATTAAGATTTGCCATGAGACGAAACATCCTGCGATATGCAAAGGCTTCTCTCTCTCGAGTCAAGCCGAGCCCTGAATTGTCTAAACATCCTTTATGATTCTCGCTAGTCGCAAGAGTATCGGATGTGAGGATGAAGCGGCCGATTTTCGACGCACACGTGCCCTTATCGCCAAAGCTTAAATATCAAGTTCGGAATTATACGGGACTGGTAGATGACTGATCTCTTATACATCATCAGTCTCCATCGAGCAGTCACCGGTGCAAGATGTCTCTTCAACTGTTATCTTCACGCGCAAAAATTCTAAAGTACAGAATCAAAATCGAGGAATTACAAGTGAAGCTAGATCG
This sequence comes from Nasonia oneida, assembly GCA_037356405.1. Taxonomy (NCBI): domain Eukaryota; kingdom Metazoa; phylum Arthropoda; class Insecta; order Hymenoptera; family Pteromalidae; genus Nasonia; species Nasonia oneida. The sequence goes on along the minus strand of JAZHPH010000583.1, from coordinate 16,724 downwards.
GTCTAGCAGACTTATAGTAAAGCACCGCGAGGCGTACGATCGCGATTACGATTTACGCGAACGAGCATGACGGGCGCTAGTGAAAGAGGAAGCAAGGATGAATAATATCATCCAGGTTAATAAAAAACAAAACAGCGTCAAGAATCGCTTCGAGTGTATGGGCGTGGGTGACAAGTGCTGTGCACTAAATGCAGCAGAAAGCATAAATGCTCAGCAGCAACAGCAGCATCGTCAGCGCCTCCACCGTTGCCGCCTTCAACGGGATATTTGTGTGTGATGTGTGGCTCGACGAGTAGTTGTGCGTGTATTTCACCGGCATCTCCATCGCCGACACCGTCTGAAAACACGAAATATAGAAAGCAGCCATCGCCGCCGCCGTCTCTATCATCCGAAGCACGTGAGAGTGAAATGTTGGCTGCGGTGAAGAAAGAAATAACTTCGGGAGGCAAGGAGCAGCCTCCGCTGCCTCTTTCAACTGCTAGGGCATGTGATGACTTTTCATGTTCAGCAGACATCGAAATGATGGAGTTGCAACGAACAATGTCTTCGGAAGCTCAGGAGGAAGAGCTAGAAGACTTTCATTTGGCGTACTCCTCAGAGGACGAGGCTCACGAGCAGGAGAAAAAAGCCATAAAAGAGGAGTCATGCGATATTGAATTTGAGGCCTACGAGCACTCGGGTATAGTTATAAAATTAGAACAGTGCTCGAGGGATGATTACATCGACGTTATCAATTAAAAAATATTAAAATCAGTGTAGTTTTTAAGGATTAAAATAAGTGTAGTTTTAAGTGACAATAAAAACTATAGTGAACATTAATAATACATCAATTTAGTCGACATATTGTAACGGGGTGAGACTTTTATTCGCCTAAACGACGTTGAATGAGATCGCTATCCCACGTTGCGGCGGATAGCACCTCAACGCCAGCGATTAACCCGCGTTGCAATGCAGCTTATCCCGCTGCTCCTTCTCGTGGATACCGCACCTTCTGGTGCGTGCTCGGCTACTCAGGTGCGTTGAAGTTGCTTGTTCAACGCCCGCGTAGGCGGCGGTAATCGCGGGAAGGGATTAGCAAGCTGGCGGTCGTTAAATAATAACAAAAAGTCGTAAAATAAAAAGACTAAGGTTATATTTGAGTTCGCGAGATAAACGTGAATTTACAATACATCGAGAGACAAAATAATAATAATGCCCGAGTCGCAACAACGTCGCGAAGCCGAAGTATCTGCGCTCGACGCGTGTTTCGCCGCGAAGGCCGCGCGTCTCGCACCACGCAGCTGGTATCCTCGCGCACAATCTCTCTCTCAATCACTGCGCGCATCCACACTAACCTTCTGCTGGTCCTCTCGATGACGCCGTCGCCAATCGTCGTGGTCTAGCGCTGGACCGCTCGGCAGGACCTGGATCGACCTAACGCACTCATACACACTCCTTTCTCAACGCCGCACGTACCGCGAAACAAAACCCGATGAACGCACTTTCCCGATACGAGCGAAGTCGCGTGTTTACGATTCGGGAGCCGAAAGCTATCTGTCCTTCTCGCTGGACTCGCCCGCGCGCTCGCTCGTTCCGTCCCTCTCGCGCCTTCGAATTTCACACGTGTTTTTCTATCGCGCGCGCGACTCTCTGTACTCTCGTCGCGGCGCAGCGGTACTCATACCGCTTCGCGTTAGCCGCGGTGCTCAACACGTTACAATATAAAAAAAGGTAAAAATGTATATTCTATATCCAATAATTTTTTAAAAATAATATTTATAATATTTTAATAAAATAATAATAATAGTATTTTATTTTAAACGATTGAGTAAGAGAGAAAGAGATAAAGAGAGAAAGCGAGAGAGAGAGAGAGAGAGAGAGAGAGAGAGAGAGAGGTAGAGAGTATTCGCAATACAGTGATTACTCATCGTCATGGAGAGGAGGAAAGAAAAAGGGGAAAGAGAGAGAAAGGCCGAGAGAGGGAGAGGAAGAGAGAGAGTATGCAAGGTTTTTTCTGTGGTGTGCGCTATACTACATCAGCTGATACCATTGCAAGGTCTCGGACTGACGTCACATAGCACAAACACAGCTGTACTCGGATCTCCTCTCTCCCTCTCTCTTTCTCATCTGCTTTTTATGATTGTCATATTTAACTGTTATGGCAAAACACAAAAAAATGACGTCACTGTCGCATCATTATTTTATATATTATTTACAAGATAGCTTAATTATTTACAAGATAAGCTATCTTAATTGTTTGTTTACAAGATAAGGTATCTTAATTGATTATTTACATGATATGTATTTATAATTATTGGTATGCAACCTTGACCATTTCTTTATTACTTGTAAAGTACCGTCATTGTTTATTATTGTGGTAAAGATATCTTGTTTGTTTATGTAAACATGACACCTTATCTTTATGACTTGTTTACATGATAAGATAAGGATGCGCCAGTGATGACGTCATTTGTTGTGTCTCGCCATAGCTGCCTATATACTACTCATATTCCTAATATTGATTGGTACGGTTAATCTACTAACTCTTGACAATTATATTTCTGGTGTCCAGTGCATTTTTGCTTGTAGAAAGTTATAATAACTTTGTCCGTTTGCTCAATGCAATAGAAAGATTTTCCACTTTTGAGAGTTGCAAAAAATTTTGTAAACATATCCTATCTTTCAATTTTTGTCGTAGCAGTCATTTCAAAACTAAGACATCTAGAGAACTGATTTTTGTTGTGGGAATTTCTTTGGTGCAACCAGAAATATAATTTGCCTGAGTTAGTAGATCCAGTGAATCGATCAATATCAGAAATCTAACCTTAGAAACGCAAAAATTAACATTGGCCCTGACTCGTTAATGCCAACGAAGAAAGTTAGGTCAAAACTAATAGCATGGTTTTTTTTTCTTTTAATAATTCAACCAATATCTGCACAAAAATTTAAATGTCAAGCTTCATTATAATTTAAAACGCATACAATGAAGCTAGGCTTTAGGCACCATGCAAGCCTGACACGAGTACTGAACTTCTTTTAAGATTCACTTCTTAGACTTCTTAAAAAAGTTTCTACTTATTTATTTAGGGCGCTTGCATTATATATATGGGTAGTTCTCTGTGAGATTGACCGTGCAATATTTTGATTTAGGGTATGTTTTAGAATCTCCCATGGATGCATGAAGTTTTTGAGATTTTTCTTATCGACACTTTCCAAGTTATGAGGGCTAAAAGTTGACCATTCAAGCCTTGTTTCCATTTTTCCCTATGTTAATCATAGTTCCTCAGGGATTCATTTTTCGGTATAAACGTAACAATAGATATTTTAATTTTCTTAATTTTATAAATATAAATATTTTTTATGTATAATATACAAAATTCTTTTCAATCTACGTATTTTAAGCTGCTTATCACAAATCTATCAGTTTTTTCTAATGTTATCTCAAGCATTTGTCCCTAACCTCAAAAAAATCCCCGAAATTGATTTTTTAAGCCGTTGAGAAGTAGATCATCCTGCGATCTATGCGAACAAAATTATTGACAGAAAATATTCCTATGCATTTTCAGTTGCTAAATACGAATCCGCCCTTATTTTTCACCAATACTTCAAGCGTCCGTTCCTAACCTCAAAAAAAAACACCCTAAAATTGCTGCTTAACGCGGTAGATAAACGTTGGTCTAGAATATAATTATTGACGAAATCTATTTCTATAAATGAGAATTTTGGTTTTTGGGCTACCATTTTTATTGTTGAAATAGCTTTATTAACAAGGCCTAAAAAGGGTTGTACCCTGGATTCGAGCGAAATTCATAGTCCAGAAGCCCCTCAAATAGGGGTGAGAGTTGTCAAAATCGCATAATTCTGCACTTAAGTGTTTGCTGTTTTAAGAATTAGATCGATATAATTTTTTTATGACTGATTTTTGTTCATTGGTTCAAAAATAGTCTGTAAAAAAATTTTGGCCGGAATCGCTGTGCCAGAATCCCTTCAGATAGGGACGGAAACTTCTCTATATCACATAATTATTTCAAGAAAATATTTATTCGAAAAATGTGTTTTGATACATCGAAGAAAGGAGAATAAAGTAAAAATATTATTTGAATTTAAACCCTTGAACCAACCTACCTCCCGCAGGGGTAAATATATATAAATAAAGTAAAATAAAAATATTTCGAGATAAAAGAAAACCAAAATATTTAAATCCACGCGCTGAAAATTTTGACAGGAAATTATTCTTAGATAAAAAAGAAAACCTAAATCTAACCACCACTCACGCAACGAATTCTCGTGGAAAAATATTTATTTGAAAAATAAGTCAGGGAAAAAATAAAACCAAAGCCCCTAAATGTAGCGACCTCTCGCGCATAGAGTTTTCATGTGAATATATTTATTTAAATAATACGTCGGCAAATCAAAGAAAGGTAAGAGGAGCGACAATATTTTTTACAACCAAAACCCTTAAGCCCACCTATCCCACGCACCCCAAATAGTTTTTTAAAATATATATTTTAATAAAACCCGGAAACCCACGTACCTCACGCGCACCACGAATTTTTTAAGAAAAACATTTCGAGAAAAAAGAAAGTCAAAACCAAAAAATATTTATTTAAAAAGTACGCCTGAAAAAAAAAACTAAAGCTCCTAAACGCATCTCCCCTCGCGCTGCGAATTTTCATAGTAAAATTAATTTTAAAAAATACGCGGCAAGTCGAAGAAAAGCGGCCGTAGCGAAAATAATTTTATACTCTTAACCCACCTACCTTACGCAACGCGAATTTTCATAAGAAAAAATATTTTGAGAAAAAACAAAACCCCTAAACTTACGTAATCCATGCACTGCGAATTTGCACAGAAAAATATTTCGAGAAAACAAAATAATACCAAAGCACCTAAACGTACCTACCCCTCGCTCCATGTTTTTGTGAGAAAATATTTACTACAAAAATACGGGGGCCCATCGTAGGAAAGTGAGCGGAGCAAGAATATTTTTATGAGAGAATTTCCCTCACTAGACTTCCTCCGTTGTGCTGGAGTATTTTTTAAATAAATATTTTACTATGAAAATTCGCGGCACGAGGGGTGTGGGGAAGGTGGATTCAGGGGTTTTTGAAAATATTCTTGCTTTGCTCGCCTTTCTTCAATATATCAAGAAATATTTTTTTAAATAAATAGTTTTCGATGAAGTCGAATTTAAATGATTAGTTTTTGTGGTGTAAGGTGTAGTATGTTTTAATTTTCTTTTTTCTCCAATTAATCATGCGATATAGGCGATCTTAACGAAACTGATCAAAATTTCACAGACTATTTTTGGCCTAAAAAAACAAAATCAGTCATAAAAAAATAGTAGCGATCAAATTCACAGATTGGGAAATCATTAAGTTTCGAATTATGCGATGTAGGAGACTTTTCACCTCTATCTGAAGGTATTCCGAGGTTAAGGTTTTGAAGTTTTAAAAAATATTCTCGTTTTCCTCCGAAGTACCGGACTATTTTTTAAATTAATATTTTACGATGACAATACGCGGCACGAGGAATAAACAGTTTTAAAGGATAGATTTAAATATTCTTTTGTATCGAATTTGCAGATTGGGAAATTTTTATCATCCAAATAGTAATATCTAAATAGCCCTGGCGGAAAAAATCACGTGATTTATCACACGATCAATCACATGACTTATCACGTGATTTCTCACATGACTATTTGGCGTGATTTCTCACGTGAGAAATCACGTTAAAAATCACGTCAGAAATTACTCATAAAGTAGAATTTGTTTTAATTAAAATAAAATTATTTTGTTCTTACTAAACAATTATGAAAAATAGATTTGTTGATAATCCAAAAAATTGACCGCAATAAAAAAATTTAAAAAAAAACGCCCTAACCGAGGATTGAACCCCGGTCCATAACTTGACAATCCATTATCTTACTGCCTGAGCTATTTTTATTTGTCCTAATGATGACTCGAAAATCATGATCATGTATGAATCTCAGTAATCAATCGTTTACGTGTATAGACTATCTGCTGCTAATTGATAAAATAAGGAAATTAATTTCATTAATAAAATGAAAAAATCTAATTTTACAATTAAACATAAGTTTATTTTGCGTTTTCATCTTTATAAATTAGAATAATTCTTCTATGCTAAATAATATAATGGTAATATCAAATTTTGATTATAAATATCAATCTTAACTTCGAAAATATTTTAAATCATTTCAATTTTTATCTTGAAGTATACGTGTAAATTGTACAAAATCATAAATCAAACATATTTTTAGGTAAAAACAGTATAGAATTTCAATACTTACAACAGCACAAATAGCTCAGGCAGTAAGATAACGGATTGGGAAGTTGAGGACCGGGGTTCGATCCTCGGTTAGGGCAACGTTTTTTTTTTAATTTATTTGCGGTCAATTTATTTGGATTATTAACAAATCTATTTTACATAATTGTTTAGTAAAAATAATTTATTTTAATTAAAAGAAATAATTCAATTTTATGAGTGACTTCTGACGTAATTTTTAACGTGACTTCTCACGTGAGATATCACGCCAAATAATCACGTGAGAAATCATGTGAGAAATCATGTGACTGATCACGTGATTGATCGTGTGATAAATCACGTGATTTTTCTCTCCAGGGAAGACATCCTACTTCTGAATTTAGTGTTTTTAATAATTTTATTTTATAAAAAAATTATTGTAAGTGAATAAAGTAGTCATGTAATTAATTGCATGATTAAATGCGTGATTGGTTACATGATTAATCACGTGATGAATTGATCGATAAAGTAATGTGTTTAATTACGTGATGAATCGTGTGTTAAATCACGTAATTTTATTTAAGTGGGGATCGTAGGACCTAACTGTTAACCGCAGCAATTTTGGACTATTTTGTAAGGTTAAGCAGGAACGCTTGAGATATGCGCAAAAAAGAACGGCGAATGCGTGTTTAGTAGCTCAAATACATCAAAATATTCTGTCAATAATTTTTCTCATGTATAATATCTTGGATTCAGAAGAAGTAAAAAATGGTGAAAAGTCATGCTGGTTGGGACGGCTTCACAAAAGTTCGAGATCCCGTTACAAAAATAATTACTCATGCAAAATGTAACCAGTGTCTTAGAAGTTTCAAAAGAAGAGATGAAGCTTTTTTAAAAAATCACAGGTTATTTTTGAACCAGCTTTGGTTTTGTAGGCTTAATATTTTATAAATTAAGGTTGTTTATTGCCTATAGATCGCATATATTTATTAGTTAGTAGTCATTATTTTCTTTACCGAATATTGTAACTAACAATTTTACTTATACTACTCTTTTTTCTTTAAAATCATGGCGTGTGAAATATATAATATGTACGTACAATACCAGTGATTTACAATTTACCTATTGCTCCAAGTTTTAGCTTCTTTCATTCAATTTAATGTAAAATATTTCGCTCGATTGGCGATAACATTAGTAAATTTTTGTGTTTTTACATGAGGTTGCTATCAAATCGTTCATATAACTACAAACAATTAAACATTTAATACAAAATTTTTGAATTTTTGACAAAAAATCATTGGGGTTTCACCTGAATTTGAAAAATGAACTTGATAATCCACCTGAAAATGAAGGTTCTCCTATTGAAAAACGAAGAAAAATTTCAACTGTAAGTATGACAACTATCACACTATCACTAATCACCTATATCCGTCTTTGAAACACAATATACTATTTTATACCTACGATAATACAAATATTAGAGACGATCAGTCATTATTTCAAACATATCGTTATTTTTTCATACAATATTGCGTAACATTAAATTCTATGAGAAATGTGTTTGTTTGCAGTCCAAAAGTTCTTTAAGCTTATTTTACAAAACTATAACGTCTTTAAACTAGCTTCGCCTGTTCTTGGAAGTTTATAGATAATTTTTTTTTGTTTTTGTTTATAGTCTCGCGACAAGGACGAGACTTGTGGATCTTGATGGACGAGTTGGCAATAAACAAACTATCGACAGTTAATGTGAACTTTTAACCGTAAAAAAGGCATTGACTTTTATTGAGTATAGTGTGTATTTACAAGTGTTTAAATGTAAGGAAAAGAAGTGAAAGTTAAAGTATTAAAGTACCGACGCGTGAACAAACGATGTTGTTTACGGACGACACTGTGAGGCAAGTACGAGCGCTCACAGTGATTCGGCAATACGTACTAAACTACACAAATCAGCGAAAGCGGCAGAAGACCGCTCGCGAAACAGGCGGAGAGAGACAGAGTAGGAGCGAGCGAGCGCGCGTTGCCATGGCAACCACATTGGTGCCGTGCGGGGAAGCGAAAACCGTCGAATTTGAACTTAAGGTGACAAGCTTCTCGAACCTTCTCGCTCTCTCTTCGCATATTGAACTTATTTTCGAACATACCGCCCCTCTTGCTGCCTCGCAGCAATAAAGAGTTCGGTAATAACAATAAATTAAATTTAAAGATAGGAAAGCCTACTTCGAAAGAAGCTAAACCGATCGAACTGTTCTCACTAAATTTCTTTGGAATCAATTCCTTAACGAACAGTCGATCAACAACAAGTTAACAATGCTTTAAGTTTAACAACATTACAATAAAATTTTGATACAAGGTTAAATTTGCCTATATTCTTGAATAATCTAATGCAAAATTTCTAGCAAAACTAATACCAAAGAACAAAATAAAAACTTGACTCTAATGAATCTACATTTAAACATTCGACTAGCATGCTATCTATTCACGAGCTAAGTGAGTTTACAGTGTAGGTGTTTTGTGTAAAATCTCTTCGATTAATGACACTGGGAAACTCTTCAGTCTTGACTGGACTCAGGTTGAAGGCTGGAGACTGCCCTCTGCGCACTCTCGTCTGAGGGCAGAAAGATGACCTTCACAACTGGTCGCTGGAACTCGGAATTGGCAGTACGGATGGTAACAACTCGAACTAGACCATCTTTCCCTGGATGTACCGCTGTAATTCGACCCAGTGGCCACTTGGGTGGAGGGCAGAGCTCGTCCTTCAGAAGCACCAAGTCGCCCACGACCAACTGTCCTCCAGGAGTCAGCCACTTGTTTCTCTGATGTAAATGATGCAATATCTCCAGTCGCCATCGCTCCCAGAAATGGTTTCTCATAACCGAGAGTAGCTTCCACCTGCAAGTGCGAGATTTTAGATTCACGTCTTCAAAGGGCTCGGGTAATACATTGAGAGGTGCGTTCAGAAGAAAATGACCAGGCGTAAGCGCCACCGAATCAGTGGATTCAGAGCTCAGTGGGCAGAGCGGCCGAGAATTTAAGCATGCCTCGATCTGAGCAGCAACTGTTGACATTTCCTCGAACGTTAATGACGTGTCTCCAATGACACGTTTGAAGTGATGCTTAAAACTTCTCACTGCCGACTCCCATAGTCCTCCAAAATGAGGAGCTCTAGGAGGTATAAAAGACCATACTATACCGTCCTTCGCCAATGCAGCTGCCACCTCCTGAGATACTGATGAAGCCCGCTGGAACAACTTGTCGATTTCTGTGGCAGCGCCCTTGAAGTTGGTGCCGTTATCACTGAATACCATCTTACAAAGTTCACGCCGAGCGGTGAATCTGCGAAACGCTGCTAGAAACGCAGCAGTGGAGAAATCTGACACAACTTCAATATGAACGGCTCGAACAACCATACACACAAAGATCGCTATATATCCCTTTGTAGACTTGGCACCTCTGCCCTTGGAGAACAATATTGGAAACGGTCCCGTATAGTCCAAACCGGTGTATGCGAAAACTCGCTGGGGAGTAACTCGATATGATGGAAGCGGTGCCATTTGCTGCTGTACACTCTGAGCAGCGTAGCGAATACATCTATGGCAGCGTCGATACACTCCCTGTACAACTCTTAACCCACGTGAAATCCAATACGTCCTGTTGAGGGAACTGAGCATCAGCTGAACACCTCCATGAAGAGTCTGACGATGTACCTCCTCGATCAACCTCTTGACTATAATAATAGATGCTGGCAGTATAATCGAGTGCTTCTCATCGTACTGCAAGAACGAATGCTGCATTCGGCCTCCAACTCGGAGCAAGCCCTGTGGACAAATAAATGGTACAAGTCGTAGCAAGTGACTGCGAGATGACAACCATTGTTTACTTCTGAGACACCGCAATTCCTCCTCGTAGTGCTGACTTTGCACATAACGAATCAGACCGACTCGAGCAGCCTCCATCTCCTCAGCAGTAAAATGTCCAGTGCAGCGATTTCCTCTGGGTTTGCCTGCATTCGAACGCCATCTGTAAACACAAGCCAAAATTCGCAGCATCTTTGGAAAACTCGAAAACTTCTCCTAATAAGACAGCGATTGTGATTCTTGATTCTCGTCAACCTTCTTCTCAACAGCAACCTGTGCATTTACTACATCTGGCGAAAGATCCACGGGCAATCCATCAATTACCTTCCTCCAATCATTCCTGATCCATTCAGGTCCCTCCCACAACAGGGAAGACTGCTGAAGCTGCTTCGACGAAAACCCTCGAGTTGCGCAATCGGCTGGATTGTCTTCGGACTTAACATAACGCCATTGCACCCCAGGCAGAGTAGTGATCACCTCACTCACTCTGTTTGCCACGAAAGTCTGCCATCTCGATAGGTGGCCATTCAACCAATCTAAAAATACCTTGGAGTCTGTCCAGCAGTGCACTGATACAGGCTTCAATAAAAGTCCATCTAAAAGGTGCTTCAACAATCTAACTAGCAACACCGAGCCACACAACTCCAATCGAGGCAAACTCTCCGTCTTAATAGGAGCCACTTTAGTCTTGGACATAATTAATGCCGATTTCTGCCCTGGTATTACCATATATATATCGCTGCAGCGACGAAAGCTCTCTGAGATGCGTCAGAAAACCCATGCAACTCCCATGATGTTTGCGAGGAAGAACCAAACCAACGAGGAATTCGCAATTGAGCCCAGTCAGGAAGATCAGACCTCAACGCTTGCCACTGATCTAGAAGTTCTCCTGTGAGAGGTGAGTCCCAGTCGATACCATTAATCCACAGATCCTGGAGCACGAGTTTGGCCCTGACTAATACAGGAGACAGCCAACCAAGTGGATCAAACAACCTCGAAATCTCTGACAGAATTGATCTCTTTGACACAACCTTTGGCGAAACTGGAATCTTAACCTCGAAACGAAACGAATCGCTCAATGGTGTCCATTTTAGGCCCAAAGCAGAAACTGCCTCATCCCATTCGACAGCGAACTCTTTCTGCTTTTCCGCCTGGATATCCTCCACGATAGCCGAACTGTTCGACGCCCATTTACCCAACTCCATACCTGCTGATGACAGAAGCTTGATCAGCTGATTCCGAATCTCAATGGCCTCAGACTCATTGTCAGCGCCTACAAACGCATCATCTACATACATATTGTATCTGAGCACCTGCGCAGCTAAGGAAAACTCTACTCTTCCCTCACTCGCTACCTGAAGAAGAGTTAGAATTGAGAGGTATGGAGCGGAGCGCGTACCATACGTAACCGTCAACAACCTATAATCTTCGGTAGGCTTCGAAACGTCAGATCGCCAGACTATTCTTTGCCAATCAACGTCATCTGGGTGAATGAGGATCTGCCTAAACTCCTTGACGATATCAGCCGTAAATACAATCTTCGAAAATCTCCACATCGAAATAATAATCGTGACATCCGACTGCAATTTGCGACCCTTTAAAAGAACGTCGTTCAGCGATATTTTTCCAAAGGAACCATTAAAAACCACACGAAATTTGCCTTCCGGCCCCAACTCAGCCGAGTAAACTGGGTGATGAGTAAAATAGAACGTATTGTCCTTTCGATGCGAACTATTTACAGGCTCCATATGACCTAAAGTCAGATACTCCTCCATGAATTTCTTATAGGCACCATCCACCCTAGAATCCTGCGCTCGACGCTTCTCTGAGCGGAGCAAACATGCCACAGTAACCTGCCTCGTGTGTGCAAAAGAATCTTCTGACAACTTCTCAGAGAATGGCAAGCGAACGACAAATCTGCCTTTGGAATCCCGATAAACAGTATCTGCGAAATAATCTTCGCAATACTGATCCTCCTCGGACAAAACTTTAGAGGTGGAAATCTCCTCCATTTCCCAAAACCTCTCTATTAACGTCGAAATTGATGGCTCTACTTCCACATGACAGGCCTGAGCGCTCTGAGCTCTATCAGACTCAGGAGCAGAAGACGCTCTACCCGTCAAAATCCACCCAAATACGGTCTCCTGAGCGACAGGAGTATCAGACGCACCAACTCTGAGCCCTGGCCGAATAATAGCAGCGTACACCTCTACGTTGAGCACGCAGTCTATCCGCCTTGAGCGAGCAAAATCCGGATCGGCAAGTTGCAATCCCTTAATGTGATCCCAATTGGACACCTCGACTTCCTCTCGTGGCAATAATCCCATAACCTCTCTCAACACCAACGCCGAAAACTCCAAGCAAAAATTTGAGTTCAATTTGGACTTGGAAGAAAAACCTCACCCTTCGACACCGCAGAGGAACCTGCACCAACACCAACTATTGACACAGAAACAGACTTAATTTTTGCGGACAGACATTGCACAACTCTGTGAGTGACAAAAGAGACCTCTGCACACGGATCAATCAAGCATCTAGCGTACATCGAATTACCATCTACGGATTGAAGTAAGACCTTGGCTGTGGCCATCAACCGGGTCCTATCCACCACTGTTGTACTCGCTGATACCTCCAGCATACCTGACCTGCCAGGCGCGCCAGAAGAACCCTTCTGACCTGCCGCATTTGAAGAATCCGCAGCCTCTCCTCCATGTCGTCGATCCGAGTGAATATTTGTGTGGTGTGTGCCCTTACAAATGGCGCAACGACTCTGAGAGGTGCAATCAGCCAAAAAAATGTCCAGATTTCAAACAATTGAGACACAATCTCTCCTTTTTACAATGTTCAAAACGAGCGGAAGCCGACATACCAGTGAACTTTGGACACGCTTGAAGCTGATGAGGATCCTTACATAGGCTACATTTTACAAAGGCATTGCGATTGCCCTTACCAGACGACGTGCTAGTTGCGTTGGCTGAGACTGACTCGTGCTGAGACGAACGATTCGAACCATTTCCCTTCTGACTAGACTGTTTGTTAGGCGACTCTGCACCACCATCTGCATCCTAATCAAGCGATGACGCACGCGTCTCGAGACAATTTGCGAGAGCTGAAAATGTCGAAAAACCTACCACCGACTCTTACGAAATACGCCAACCTTCTCGCGTATCATTATCCAACTTGCGCTCGACCATATGGATAAGCCAACTGTCCCAGTGTTCGCACGGGCAACCTACATCCTTGAAAGTTTTAAGCGCGGCTTCCGCCTTATCCAATAACTCGATCAACTCTCCGGATGATTTCCACTTAACCGGTTTCATATCGATCAGCAATTCCATATACGTATGCATACGTCTCGTAGGGTTATCGTACCTGCGCATCAACAAAGGTTGTGTGTGTACGACCTGATTATTTTGCGCGCCTGCGATTACCGGTGGGTTTGCGGCGACTTCTAACTCCTCGATAGTCTGTAACAAATCCACTTTAGCCTCAACAAAACCCGTATCAACCTCAAGATACTCATCGTTTTCAAAATACGACTCGCCTTTGAAAGCCGCCTTGTTCGCCTGCAAAATCAGGTCCCTCTGAGAATACTCAGACCAATACGTATCTAACAAACTCAATCGTGTGCGCATATGCGGCAGCGTGCGAGCTGTTTTGCAAGTATTTTTTTGCGTGCCGCTAATTTTGCAGTATTGCGCTTAAAGTTGAGTATAAACCCGCTCGTTCGTTTTTGCTTGGCCAATTCACCAGCCGGATCTGCCATTATTGCAAAATTAAAAAAAAAACTAACGAGAGCGAGAGAGAGAGGGAGAGAGAGAAAAAAACTAAACCTCTGCACTGCCTGTGCCGGCTCCCGCAGCGCACAGCTGTTAGTGCGAATGCACTAACGTGAGAAAGAGAGAGAAAACGAGACCAAGAGCGAGCACCGCTCTGACGCTGCCTCAATGTGGCCTGACGACACCACGTGAGCGAAAGCGAGACAGAGCAAGCGAGGGAGAAAGAGGGAGAATGAATTTCAAACCTCGTTTACGCCGGTGCCGTCGACTCCCGTGTTGACTTTGCGTACTGGGCGCGTCGTCCGAAGTTGGCGGAAATGCGGTACCAATATGGCCGTCTTCTTCTTATTACCCCTCATTGTGTTTCAAAATGGTGAACTCGTAGCGTCCCTCAAAAATTCAATCTTGAACGTTGACCTCTAGTCTCTAAACCTCTAATCTCTAATCCTCTAAACTTCTAATACGTCTAACTTCGAATAAAAACGTACCTCTAATCGTCTAAACTTCTAAATGTTACAACAACAAGCAGCTATGCCCGATGCGGCCAACTGCGAGAGCGTATTCCAGGAAGTTTCTGGACGCTCTCCGACCGTTGCGACTTCGAATAGTCGAACGGCTGCCGAAGTACTTTAACACACCTTCGCTATTCAAAACACTGTTACGTACACAATACACTTATTGCCACGGTACTGCATGCTCTGCTACCAATGTTTATAGTCTCGCGACAAGGACGAGACTTGTGGATCTTGATGGATGAGTTGGCAATAAACAAACTATCGACAGTTAATGTGAACTTTTAACCGTAAAAAAGGCATTGACCTTTATTGAGTATAGTGTGTATTTACAAGTGTTTAAATCTAAGGAAAAGAGGTGAAAGTTATAGCATTAAAGTACCGACGCGTGAACAAACGATATTGTTTACGGGCGACACTGTGAGGCAAGTACGAGCGCTCACAGTGATTCGGCAATACGTACTAAACTACACAAATCAGCGAAAGCGGCAGAAGACCGCTCGCGAAACAGGCGGAGAGAGACAGAGTAGGAGCGAGCGAGCGCGCGTTGCCATGGCAACCACAATGGTGCCGTGCGGGCTAGCGAAAACCGTCGAATTTGAACTTAAGGTGACAAGCTTCTCGAACCTTCTCGTTCTCTCTTCGCATATTGAACTAATTTTCGAACAGTTTTAGAATGAGATCTCACAGTTAAAGAGTAAAAAATTTTATATAATTGTGAAAGCAGTCTACTATTTCTTGAAGTATTACTTGGTAATTAAGCATGCAATTAGTAAAACAATAATATTACACATAAAAATTGTAGATTTGAAATTTAAAAAAAATTGCTTTTTTAACTGTTTTATCTCAATTTTCTTTTAACTCTCATGAAGAATAATATTGTTTCAAAATTGCTTAAGGTAAATAATATTTTTTTATCAAGCTCATTTACAATAAGTTATTTTATTTATGTTCATGTTCATTTTCTACTTGGAACAATGATGTGTCTCAACTGGCAGTCATCCCCTTTTTTATTTTTTATTATTAAATCAAAATATTTGTTGAATCATTTAAGTTATACTCAGAAATCGTATATAAAATAAAAAATCTTTTTCTTATAATAAATATTCACAGGATACAGATAAACACGATTCAAGTGAAATAAAATTCCCTCCAACAAGTAGTCAACAATCAGTGACGATGAATACCCCTACTAAGTCTTCAAACAACAGCGAAGAACTTAATATTTTGTTACTGTCCTTTTTCTTAGACTGTGATATTGATTTTAAAAAAGTCGACTCACTGCATTGTAAAAATTTATTTAGCAAATTAAATCCAGCGTATGAATTGCCATCTAATTCTGATTTTGAAAATTCTATTATGCTAAAAGCTTATGATGAGGTTGTAAAAAATTTTTCACCAGACTTTCAAAGTGTTTTATATATTTTTACTTATTTATGCGAAGAAAATTTACATGTAACAAGTATTGGAATTGATAGCGCCCAAAAATACGTTTATATTGATGACGCTATTATTAACAAAGATAAAGATTCTAAAACTGAATTACAGAATTTTTGTGATGCATCAGTTGAGAAAATTCATTTTATGTACAATGTTACGGTAAAGTATTTAATACGATGCCAATGTAAATCTTGATTTCAAAGGTGAAATGGCATATTCTAATAACGATGAGCCAATAATTTATTTTAGGATACCTTGTTTTTCTGTTTTATTTTATCAATTACGTCATGAGCATGGCCCCTTACTGGGCAATAATTACCATGACCTCCAAAAATATAACAATTACTACGCAAGCATAGATAAGTTAGAAAACGAAATTACCACTTTGAACCTTTCATTAGCTGAAGCATCATAACGATTGATTCAATTGATTAACAATGAATCTTTTATTGTTAATGACTACGTTAACGATATTATTTTAAGTTTTCTAAACGGAGTCACTTTGTCTGCGAATTTTTTTCATTATAAGTATCGAGGAGATGATGTAAAAAATATATAATACTTCGAAGATGAGAAAAAAAATTTTTGAACATTAGCGGCGCTTGATAATGCCTTTGATGATATAAGTGACTACATAAACAAAACTGGAAAATTTAGGTTTTTATTTAATTCGGATGAAGATTATGAAACGCTTAATTTTTGGAACGCTGCTAAAATGGAATGCAAAGTACTAGGTACTTTTGCATTACAGATTTTAAAACTTCCAGCGGTAACACGTACAATAGATATGCAACGATTAAAGGAGATTCAATTGAAAAATTACTCAAAGCATGGAAAAGTGATTACTATCCCTGGCGGAAAAAATCACTGTTTTTTTCTATTTTTTTTTGTTTTTT
>JAZHPH010000582.1:20955-36552 GCA_037356405.1 Nasonia oneida | reverse complement strand
TCTCTCTCTCTCTCTCTCTCTCTCTCCTCTTCCCGGCGTGCTCTCCTCCCTCTCTCACTTTGTATCACTCCGTCTCTGTCGCTCGCTCGCGACGTCTTTGTCCGCGCAGTCGTTCGTTCGTTCGTTCCTCTCTCTCTCTCTCTATCGGCTTTCTCCTAGCGCGAGACGCCGCACACACGCCGGGGAGATGTGGGAGGAGGTCGTGTCGGGTGGGGTCGCAGCACACTTGGAGAGAGAGAGAGAGAGAGAGAGCGAGAGAGAGAGTGGGATCGCCAAGGGAGTGACGGGGGGTTGACAGGATGCATATAAGCTGCGCGCGGAACGCCGGGAGGAGGCAGAGGTCTGGGGGAGCTTTGCAAGCTCTCATTATATAAACGTGATTACATCTGCTTTCAGGCTTTCGCAATGTGGCCTGGAGCACTACCGTTGATAGCGTTACTGGCACTTCTGCTACATCCAGCGAGGTGAGTTTATCGCTGTAGCGCACCATACTATCTATCTATATATTTATATGCATGTGTGTGTATGTGCTTGTATGTGCTTGTATGTGCTTGTACGCTGTGCTATACTCGTCGACTGCTCGCTCATGCCTCGTCGATCTACCTCTATCTGACTGTCGTCTATCTCTGTCTGCGTGTGCGTGCAGCGCTTGTTGATATATACCTATATGTATTCCCGTCCTCCTCGGCTGTACTCTCTGCAAACGCGATAAACTCTGATGTGCAAAAGCGACTTTTTCAATTTTCCAGCCGCATTAATTAAAAAGCAATTAAATCAGCGTTGCTGCATTCGAGGTCCTCCAAAAAAGCCGCGCTTTTTTCACCTCAGCTTGTACTACTCCACCGCGATGTATATATACGATCGCGCGTTGTACACGCACTCCATCGCGCGAGTTCCTCCCTCCTCCATGTACGATCCATCACGAAGACGAGTCAGCAACAGTACACGTCCATCCGTTACCGCCGCTACAGTCGTTCTCTCTCTCTCTCTCTCTCTACTAGCTCTCAGCACCATCAGTGTTTTCGACTGAAACTCCGGGCTGATCCGAAAAATTTCATTTCGTTCCCCGGCGAGAGAATCAAAAGAGCGCTGCAGCGCACGAACACGCGATATAAAAGATTTCGCGAGAGCGAGTCCCTAATCGACATTTAATTGCTTTGTCCGCTATACACGCATACTTGTAGAATCGATGCGCTGCATGTGTGTATACCTATAGCTCGTATAGTGAAAATTTAATTTCGCAGCCCGCGATACTTTTTACACGAGAGTCGCTCGCTCGATTATGAATACGCATTATCGCGACGTCCACCAGCTCGTTTTTTTTTCCGACGGCGTAACGAAAAAGCGCCAGCCGGTATATTTGCGATTCTTCCGCCGAGCGTTGAATAACGTATGTATCGTCGCGTTTGAAATTCACGCGAGTGTCATCTCTCGATTCCATCGAATTATTCGCGATAAATGTGTTTGCATATTTGCGAGAATTTCGTAGTCGATTAAATGTATAATACGGCGTTGACGAGTAGCGACGCAATCAAAGTCAACTCTTACAGTCGTAGACAAAGTTTCCAAGAAACGGGTGCGGAAAAAATTAATTAAACGGCCGAGAAGCGATTCAATTTCAGAGTAGCAGGAATCTCGCGCACGTGTTTGACGACGACAAACAAAAAACGACAAGTATAACGTTTCATGCGAGTTCCTCGAATAATTGACTTTTCTTTTTTTTAATGAAAAAGCGCGCGCGTCGTTCGTTTTCCATCAAGCGACGCGCGGACAAACAATCAATTACAGCGCGAAACAAGCCGGAAAAGTTGGAGCACTCCATCTATACACACAGCTCGGCGCACAGGCAAAGCCCCATCAAATAAAGCTCCCCGCCGCCGGTGAAATCCCAAAGGTCCGTTCAAAACAATGATTACGTAAAGCGTTAAAAGCTCCCTATCTTCCTCGGCTCTCTTCTCTCGCTCGCGCAATAATCATCGTCCCGCGCGCGCGCTCTCGCTTTTCTCGCTCGTGTGCCGCAGTGACCGTCGGCGCGGCGCCGGGCCATAAATAACGGTTCTCAGTGCGGAAAATTACGCGCCGACGCGCGCACGTAACGTCCGTGAGAGAGAGAGAGAGAGAGAGAGAGTAAGCGAGGGAGTTGGTGGCGGCCGTTCAGTTGCGCGCACGCTATATACCCCACTGCTGGCCCATCTCAGCGCAAATTGCACGAATTTACAGCGCTGCAACTGGTACTAAAACGCCGGAGCTCGTGTGTCGGGCAAAGAGAGAGAGAGAGAGAGAGAGAGAGAGAGAGAGAGAGAGAGTGGAGGGAAAAAAGGGACGAAAGAAAGCCATTTGGCAAAGTGGATATCCGGGACGATATATTTTTCCGCGTTTAAGAACCGGTCCCTGTACTTCCTGAAAACATAGAGGCAGATCGCTTATACTAGAACGTGTATACGTAAGCCTCGTGTACAGCCTCTAGCTCGCGGACTTAACTTTTCCGATTACCGGGCGATGGATCGATCCATCGGTACGCGCTGCATATACCTAGCCTCTCCATACGGCAGACTTGGACGGCAAACTCAATTTTCTTCACTTTCCGGTTGGCTCTCTCTACATGCACATGTGTGTGTGGGTTTCACCCGCACGTATGCACGCGTGCTATACTCGCGGATGCAAAAACATTCGCCGGTCGAGTTTCGTATTAGAAGCCGAGACGAGGGAGATGGAGAGCTTATTATGCGGCCGCGGTGGATTTACGTGTTCGCTGCATACGTATATCGAGTTTTCGATAAAAAAAAAAAAAAAAAGAAAAGAAAAGCGAAACGAGATACCTTCGCCGGAAATCGATCCCTGAGAGATACCGGCTGATTTTTCGCTCAAACTTGACTATATGCAGCTGTACGTGAGAAAGGCGCGTATAAAACAAAAAGCGGCAATGGAGTTTTTGATTCCGCTCGTAGGGCGAAAAAGCGCCGGGGAGCGTAAAAAAAGTCGGACGCTCTGTTTTATAGAGTTTTTTGATGAATGCAGCCTCGAGCTTCCGGCCCGAAAGAGGTTTATATTTGAGGATTGCCTGCCTATACGTGCCGTCCTCGCTTTCGGGGAGGATATATCGAGTTTTTATTTTTCGGCCGCCGCCGATATATCTGCGCTCTTTTCCACACTCGCCGGCAGCTCGCCAGTGTGCGGCTAATTTTCACGGCTCTATTGACCGCGTTGCGATAGAGAGCCGCTGATCATTAGTTTTTCGGCCGAGTTTTTCCGAGTATACGGAGCCCCTCGAGCACAGCACCTCGCAGAGTATAGATACAGGCGGCGAATCCTTAATCCGAATTACATAGAACCGCGACTGCGTTATTAATTATAGAGAGAAAGAGAGAGAGAGAGAGAGAGAGAGAGAGAGAGAGCAAAGTCACGATTCATCGGAACAAACGGCTAATTCCGCACAGCAGTGATACCATTAGCGAGAAACATCCGGCCGCGGATATACGCCAGTCATACAAAGCCCCAGTGTGCTCGCTCGCTCCTTGAAAAGGCAATCCGACAAAAAGGCGCTGCAGAAGAATGAAAAACGAGCTTTCCTGCGCGCTCGCGCCCCCAGCCCAAGTCGAAAACTGAAGCGGTTATTAACGGTGAAGGGGGCGTACGGCCGCTCGTGCATGTGTTCCGTCGTTTCGCGCACGAGTAGGCAAGCCCTCTATCTTGCCGCGGATTATACACTCGAGGCGTGACTGCCGGTGAAATTATCATCGTCGTCATCCAGTATACCGACGGCTCCCTTTCTCGCAACGTTCGCGCGATTCTCGTTTTTATATTCGCCATAATGTACTTGCCGCAGGGCATCAATATTTCATGAGCCGTTACGTCATAAACGACGACACGCGCCGGTGACTAATTTTCGTCGGTTTTTCAGATATCAATCTTGTACATAGGGGAGGGGACGACTCGATTATGTCATGACTTTAGAACAGATGCTCCCCGCTCTCTCTCTCTCTCTCTCTCTCTCTCTCTCTCTCTCTCTCTCTCTCTGTCTCGAGTATATACATAATTACGCAGAGCTTTTTTATCGAGTCCCTTTGACCCTCAGCGCATTCGTTGATGAAAGCGAATACACGTAAATCGGATCAGCGCGCCTTTGAGGCGTTTCCTTTGCGGAGTATCAACCTGAGTAATCGAAGATTATTTTTCAGTCTCTCGGATCGCCGAAACGTTTAGACACGCTCGTAAAGCTCCCATCTATCCGACGCGGAAAAATCACGCGGCGCGTATACGATAATCCCCTGTCCCGTTGCGAAAAGCTGCGAGAGATAGAGAATATACAGAGAAATCGTCGTCGTCTCGTAGCCTACTTCTCGTGAATCCTTTAAAAATCGATCCCTCAACCGGAGAGAGTCCAAACAAAGCTACGGCGCTATATATAGCGGGAAAGAAACATCGCGGTACTTTAGCAGCTCTATCTTATAGCGAGCAGGACGTGCAATCTCGCAGGATCGAGCGATTTCAGAGACTAAAGCCACGGCGTATAATGCACTAAAAGCTCTCGCTGGCGCGCGCGCACACAGAGAGTATATCCCATCCATCTGGCGCAGCAGCAGCGCCAGTAGCGAAGACGTCGTCGCAGGTGAAATATTCAGAGCCGCCGTAGCCCGCGGCCGAGGGCTGATGAGAAACTTCTATTCAGAGCGCGAGTCTCTCTCTCTCTCTCTCTCTTTCTCGCTTTAAATACTTTTCATTATACTAACCGAGGCTAGTAGCAGAGCCTCTCGCTGCAGCAGCTCGCCCTTTCGCCTAAATACTTTCGTGCACTCGGTCAACCCTTCACTTACTTTCTTTCTTCTCTCTCTCTCTCTCTCTCTCTCTCTCTCTCGCTACTCCGTCGTGCACGAAGCTCGCTCGCACACACGCGCGCCATAGTTTTCACCCACATTCCCGGCCCCTTTCGCTTTGTCATTCCCTTACTCCATTTTCCTCGTACACCACCAGCGTCGTCGTCGCCGTCGTCCCTTCTTCTTCTTCTTCTCCTCCGCCCTGTCCTTCCTGCCATTTATTTTCCCCGCTCGCTCAATCATGCTGCCCCTCCCGCTGATCTCCGTCGCTGCTGCTGCTGCCCTTCTCTCGCCTCGGACGGATTTTTTGCGCCGGTCTTTTTTATATGTCATTCTTTTCCCTCTCAACCCCTTGTGCGCGCTTCTGACGTCAAAAAATGTCGGATACAGAGGGGCCGCGACTCTCGACTATACGCTCGTATTAAATTCTATTTGAGCGTCTAATGGGGGGGACGTACGGCTCTCGCTTTTGTGTGCGAACGAGCGGCAAATTCGGGAAAATAATTCATCCTCGACTCGACTCGTCTTGGTCGCTCGCTCACTTGGACCGAGAGATATAACGATTTCTATTTCGCGCATTAAGCCATTCAAGGCCGTTGTCAGGCGCGCGCAGGGTATAGGACGCGATCGCACACGCCGGTCACGTATTTTAATTCGAGTTCAATTAGGCAAGCCGTTGCGCGGCCTTTAAATAGCAATCACTCGGCGCCACACTAAAAGAAGCACTCAGCGAGCGTATCAATTCCCCCTCGCTTATACTATCTCACGCGAGGGAGCTGAACAATATCGACTAATTAAAGTGGATGGGCGAAGGGAGCGAGAAACTTGCCTCTCTCGAGGAGAAGTCTCCCCAAACTCTTATACACACGGCACGCTGCCGGTTCTTCTTCTTTTGCCTCCTTCTTGGCTTCCTCCGCCGGCGCAGTTCACTAGCACGGCTGGTACGCGGTACTTTCGCACGTTTGATGGGCCAAACATTTATCCTGTCAACACGCCACTCGCCTCCTTCCTTCCTTCCTTCCTTCCTACGTGTATCGGGTGTAGATGCCAACTATGTGTACGGGAAGAAGCGGGAGATTTCGTTTGTGTGCGCTTGTGTTTGTAGCTGCAGCTGTATATACCATCCGGCTTATCTTTCCCTCTCTCTCTCCGGACGCGTATACAGCGGTAAATATTGGCGAGCGTAAGCCAGCGACGCGCGTATACAAGTGGTGAGAGTCGCGCTACGATCAGACCGAGTTTCGCTCGAGAGCAACTTTCCAGCGCTGAATTAATTGGCGCAGTCGCGCTGCAACTTTCTCTCATCCGCTGACCCTCCGAGCCTCGAGGCTTCTTCCTCTCCTTCTTCGAACTGTGTACTCGGATCGATAATCCGAGCGGCTAATAAAATCGACTGTAAGAATCAGCGAGATCGGCCGGACTAGATCGCAATAAATATTCCAAGCGGCAGCTCGTAAAAGTCTATACACACACACACACACACACACACACACACACACACGAGACTCGAAGACGCCTCGCGGGAGACCGATAGCATGTCTTTCGTTTTAGCCGGAATTACGAGGCTCGTACACGTCAATCCTGCCCGGACGGGCTTTGAGCTCGTGCTGGCCGGTATATACTGGTGTAAGTATGTGTAGGTACATCGTAGTACACCCCCCGCAAGGCCGCGTTAACGACTACTCGAAAACTACTCGCGCGCGCTTCAATCTTTAACCCGTCCGTCAACTCTCCGCGGCGGGGGGGCCCCCTTTGGCTTCGGAAAAATTTTGATACACGAAGCGGTTATATATCCCGTGAGCGCTATCGCGAAATTCGATTTCAAGAAATCTCTCGGCGGCGCAGCAGCAACGAACCGCCGCGAGCGATATAGGTCTATATAGAGTCGTAATACGCCCCAGATAATAATTATGCCCCGTGGGCGCGAGCTAAATAACGTCAAAGCAAAAATTCCTCATTCAAGCTCGGCAGCAGCAAATATAAATTCGCTCTCTCTCTCTCTCCCTCTCTCTCTCTCTCTCTCTCTCCATTCATTCATCCGCCTCTCGTCATCCTGGGGATTTGCTCGGGCGAAATTATTGGCTCTCGGCCGTGAAGATCAAAATTAAAGCGCGATTAAGCGAGTCCCGCGCTCGAATCACACGGCTCGCTTAATCAACGAACTCTCTCGTCCGCGAGAAATTATTTTCGCTCCGCCTGATACGATTTCTTTCTATATTTATACGTATAATAAAGAACGCATTTTTCCGCTTTCAAAATTATATCGAAGCCGAGATTTCGCGTACACAAAAGCGGCCAGTAGTATACAGTATAGCCTATATATATATATATATATACGAGACGCGAGACACTCCCAGGCCAGACTTGCTATTCTTGCAGCAGCGCCGCCGCCGCGCGTCTGAATAAAAGATACCGCGAGTCTGTGCCGCGCTCGCCAGCGGCAGCGGCAGCGGCAGAGGATAAAAAAGTCACAAAAGAAAATCCATAACAACCGAGCCAATTACGCGTGTATATATGTATACAAGCAAGCAAGCTATATATATATATATTTCAGGCGCGAATTCCCTCCGTGCGCCCAGCAGGCTCGACGAGCGCAAAGAAGAAATCTGTAAACGAGCTGCATCTCTCATTAACATGACGCGCGCGACTGATGCGACCTCATTAGAGCCTGCTGTATATACGCGCGGACGGATCGCCGGTTTGATTGTTTACGCATCGCACAATGACACGATCGTCCTTATTTTTTCACCTTGAAATCGCGCGGGGCGTCGAATAGATAACGATCGCTTCTTAATTCCGCAAAGCCGTCGCGTGAAACGCGCATCAGCGTGAAAAAGCCGGTGCGGCGGCGTGTTTTTGCGCAAAGGGGATCAAGTCCCGTGTTCAGCGGCGTCCATCCATCTGCGGAGCCTTTATCGAGAAGAGCCTCTCTTTAGAGCCGTGTAGTTTGCGCGCGAGAGCTCCTCTCTTGACCGGCGATAATGCGATCGGATCGCGTACCTGTATACCACTACTACTACTACACACACACACGCGCGCGCGCGCGCGCCCTCCCACAGCGATATAGATCGCTGCAGCCGTGACTTCGCCATGGCGCTCGACCCGGTAATTGGCTCGTTGTCGTCGACGTCGTCGTCGCTGCTGCTGCTGCTGCTGCTGCTGCTGCTGCTGCCTCTCTTTTGCACGAACACATGCGCGCGCGTATGTGTACACTGTACAGGGGGGAAATCGATCAGCCCGTGAGTGAGAGAGGATTTCTACGCGGGCGGCTATTATTTACGGGCAATTTCGGGACGCGAGCGGCCGGATTATACGGCGCAAGAGGCTGCGAGTATATTCTTCGGATAATCGTTTGGTAATCGAAGCTCGATCAGTTTTATATTCTATACTATATGCACAATTTTTCACGTGTCTGAATTGAAACGCGTTCAATGTCTCGCGCAGCTGTACACTCGGTCTTCAATGCGTTTAATTGTTCGTCTGGCGCTCGTGTATATTGCCAGAGAGAGAGAGAGAGAGAGAGGGACTCCCCGTCGCGGCGGAATACCATCAGTTTTATTTTTGTTAAAGCGCGCGAGAGAGAGAGAGAGAGAGTGATTGATTTATTCGCAGCCGTCGAGGCTGAATTTCGCGCTATCCCGGCTGCGATCTCGCGAGAGCTAACTAATGGAGGAGACGTATACACGCATGGACGCGCGTTTTTTTTTCGCTTGTGCCAACTTTTTGACAAATATCGGATTGGATGATAACGAAAAAAAATTGCGAAGTCTGTGCATACTCTGTGCGGCCGACGCGTAATTAGCTCGCGGAGCCGAAAAATTTGCCGAATTAATTGAAAATCTGAAATCTAATGCGGAAACGATTGATCCGAGCATAACTCGCGGGCGAGAAGCTGCTGAAAAAGCGCTTGGAGAAAGTTAGCCCTGCGCGCGCGAGGATAGAAGTTGAGCCGAAGTAGAGGGAGAAAGAGAGATAATAAACGAGAGAGAGAGGGACCCTGGAAGTTTGCTCTCATTTTCTTATTTGCACTCCTGCCCCCACCCTTACCTCCATCCTCGACTCGCAATTGACCTTCTCCGCGCAGTGCTCTTGCATACGCTTATGGACACGCTGCCGCATGCATATGCGCCGAGAGTAACCCCCTTGTATAATAGTATACCTGTGTGTATATATGTGTGTGTGAGGTGTATAAGCGTTATAAGGCAAAACGTGTGCATTGCGTTGCAGATGTGGGCAGCAGAACAGCAAGATGAACTTTCGGGAGAAGGAGAAGCAGGTGCTAGACAATATCCTCGGCCCCGGCAGCTACGACGCCCGCATAAGACCGAGCGGCGAAAACGGAACAGGTAAATATACGACCGAGCTGCTCGCTCACACTCGAGACACGTTATACATCTATAATATTATTTCTCTCTCTCTACTGATCAATCCATATATATATATTATTATGTATTTAAATCTCCAAACAAAATCACACCACCTCGCATCAAGTATCTGTGAACAAAGAAATATATATCTCTATCTCTCTGTCCACCCACTATATATTATACTCTACTGCGAACATTCATAGGAGTCACTGAGAGTCTTCTATATATAAGACCCATCACCATATCATCACCATATATAGCGGAGGTATAACTATACATGCGACACAGCGTGTGTATACAATACGCACACTCGTGCGTGCAGGAGGATGCGACGCTGAATATTAAGCAGACGTATAATACATATATATGCGGGGGAGAGGCAGCCTGATTACTGCGGGCTCGCATCGCATTACACGGATTGCGCCAGGATTATAATTGCGAGGATTCGCTCATTTTGTTTTATCCAGCCTCGTGTATACGCGCAGCCGTTTTCTTTTCCGCCACCGCGCGCTGCAGGAGAGGCATAATCGTATAATTATAAGAGCTGCGGAAAAGGGGCGACTGCGCACGGCCACTATAGCTCAGGCTTATGTACCACATTTATTTATTTTTTTCCATGGGCAAATATAATTCAGGCTTATCCGCTAAATAGAGGGGAGAGTATAGTACCGAGCGGACAACGACGAGGCTATAGAGAGCTCTCGATACGCAATAATTGGCTGACGTCGGTATTCGCGGAAAACGTCATCGCGTCACACGCGCGCTTTGTTCTCTGCAGCCTCGTCGTCGTGCGGTCGCGGGCATGAAAGTCAAGCGAGAGCTAGAACGTCTCGGAAGTTACCGCGCGCCGAGAGATTAGGGATGCAAGTTCCGAGGAACGATTTTATTTCGCTCGGCCGAGCAGCAATCCCCTCCCCTCCCCCCCCCCCCCCCCCCCCAACCCAACCCAAAGGGTTCGATAAGTTCCGGGTAACCAAGTAATTAGAATTTTTTTCGCGACGCGGTACAGTCGCAGAGACGACATCGGGCTCGACTATACACGTCCTCGTTCGCAAAGAAAAACCACAGTGCACACACAGAAGGAGAAAAGGCAAAGCTCAAGCGAAAGGGGTAAAAACAGCGAAACACTCTTACGGCGTATATACAGTCGAGGGCTTTTTCTCTCGCTGCTGCTGCTGCGGGGAATTCGATTGCGATCTCGGCGACGACGCTCTCTCTCTCTCTCTCTCTCTCTCTCTCTCTCTCTCTCTCTCTCTCGCGTATAAAGCAAGTGCTGCAGCCGAACGAGAGGAAAAATAAAATTGAAGAGAGGACGCGGGAATGAAAATGAAATAGAAGAAAAGAAAGAGCAGCAGCAGCAGAGGCTTGAAATCCTCGTGAAAGGTGATGTATAATACGCGAGAGCGAGGGTGTGGAGAGCAGTGGCATACAGGGGAGGGGCATCGCAAGGGCGTCGGCTTGATGGAGAAAGGGGAGAGAGCGAGAGAGAGAGAGAGAGAGAGAGAGAGAGAGGCTCTCCAGCCGCCGCTGATTAGAATCCTAATTGACAATTAAGAACAAGCAACTACGCCATTACGGCGAGTGATTGCGCGATTGCTCTTTCATATATAGCCTGCCCCATATCTCTCTCCCTTGAGCGGCAGCGGAGAGCTGCTCCGATAAACGATTTCGAGCGTCTTTCCAATAGTAGCTCGCTGATCAAAGGGACGACGCTCGCTGCTATATATATATATATATATATACGCGAGGGAAAAGGCTAATGAATTTGCCAAAGAGCTGATCTGCTGCCGCGCGCCACCTGTACGATCGAATTGTTGCGCCGCATTGTTGGCGAGTTTAGTGTTGCAACTATACGCGGTGTATTATTTAATTGAGCCCGCTCTGCAGCAAGGCTGCTTTATTATCGCGCGACGGGCGTTATTAAATCGTCGAGCGAGCGAGGAAATGTAATTTATGCTTTTACCGAGACGCGCGTAGCTACTGCGTCACTCTCGCGTATACAACACTTTGACGAAACTCGCGCGCAAGCGATTGATAACACTGATTGAATTCGCGGTATAACGTCGTCGTGCCGCCTCGGATTTCCTATACACCAGGGGCTTTAATTTTCTGACCCGCTTTATTATTGCGCGAAAGCTCCAATTACGGATTTAATTAACTACGGACAAAGAGGCGTCGTTAAACGCGCGTGCTAGTGAAGGGTAAATAATATACATATATTTATAGAGCGAAAAAGTCGCTTACAGTAGCCTTTCGCGTATACACACACACACACACACACAGAGAGCCGATACTTTCTTGATGAGCAATTATCGTGAATGACGGCCGTGATGAATGTAACGGAACAAACTGCCTGCTCGCTCGCGCGCGCACATTTTTCATCCACAAAAGAATTTCCTTAATTGAATTTGCTTATGCATTCGAGGTTCGCGAATTGGAAATGAGATATTGCAGCAGCAGCAGTCGGGGTCAGCCGGCACTTTTGTGCGAGCTTCTGGAGTGAACAATTTTCCTCGAGCTCTACGTCTTATGTATACGCGTTATACTCGTCTCCCACTCGCCCTCTCTCTCTCTCTCTCTCTCTCTCTCTCTCTCTCTCTCTCTCTCTCTCTCTCTCTCCTACTATATATAGTTATACATAAGCTGCAGAGAGGAGATTCCGCGTACACCTCCGCGAGTTCGGTTATTTCTTCGAGTGCCATGTTATTCACGTTTTTCGCGCTCTATATTCTCTCTCTCTCTCTCTCTCTCTCTCTCACACAGCTCCCGGGCTTTTTTCTCTCTAGCAGCAACTTCCGCCCTCGTACTCCCACGCCAAATGCATTCGGAATACGCGTTGCTTCTATATATATACGCGCCCGCGATATTATGGCTTTTTGTGTTCGCTTCCCGACCGAACGGCGTTTTAATGAAAAAAGCTGCGACTGTATAAATAGAGCTCGAGAGAATCTTCGGAATCGGAGTTAAGCTAACCCCGCGGGCTTTTTACGCGTTAATTACGTCATTTAAATTCCTCGCCACGCGCGCGCTGCTAAGCTAATCTTGAGTCAAAGGGCTTTAAAGCACAATCCGACGACGGAGGGCTGTTTGATTGTTTTTAATGAAATTCCTAATGTAAACGGGCGATGATTGCAGGTTCGAATAATACAGCTACTGGTTCAGAGTCATCCTCGCGGGAGGGGGGAAATTCGAAATCATCAATGTATCCGCTCGGGTAATTGGAGCAGTAGCGCGGGCCGCACTGCTGCAAGCTTGAATTATGAATACACGGTCGTCGCCGAGTGGATCAAGGCCGGACATTTTGACGGTTTCGCAGCCTCGCGAGAGTAGCTCCGATGGCCTTGCCGTTGCTGCAGAGGTCGACGAAAGCGCGCGCGGGTTTATTTTTAGGCTGCTCTCGCGCCAAAGCTTCTGGTCTTCTCTCTTCTTTTTTTTTTTTTTTTTTTTTGCCGCAGTGTGCCGCGGCCCGTGGCTGTGTTTACGCGCGGGAAAAGGGGATCCTCGCTCTGGTTGTAGTATAGTAATGCAATTATCATAGCCACCGTGTATTATATATCTGTTATACCGGACCAAGTGGCTGCGACGCGTATTATTTTTTCAATACTTACGCGAAGACGCGTACGCTAATTCGAGCTTTCGCGCAGTTTACGTCGTAAAACCCTGCGAGCTCTCTCGAGCGCGTATAAACTTTAAATGGAATTTTGAAAAATTAATAACTCGAACTCGGTAGCGCAGGCATTAGCGTAAAAATTCTCAAGTTTCCGCTGCGCTGCAACGACGGAAGTTTCAAAAAGTGCGGACGACGCATCCGATAAGCCCTGCATACGCGCGGCAAACATTCTCGGAGCTCCGCATCGCCAAAGTTCCCGGAATACTCGCGTAACGAATCTTCCCCCCCTATAGAGCTGCGAAAAAAAATAATCTCCAAGTGTGATACTTGTTTGATTAGAGCGCGTTGCAGTAAAATGATCCGGTGCGAAAAAAAGAGCGGAGGAACCGCGAGAAAGGAAGAATTAATCCGGCGACTAAGATGCAAGGGCGACAAGATAGAGGCAGGAGAAAAGGAAGAGCACACGCGAGAGAGCTAGCAAAAAATAACGTTATAATAGAAGGAGCAGAGAGGGAGAGAGTGGAGGAAGGCACTTAACTCCTACGACACTCGAGCCACATCGGCTCAGCGCCAGATAAAAGAGAGAGAGAGAGAGAGAGAGAGAGAGAGAGAGAGAGAGCAAAAAGGAGCATCAGACACTCTTTTTTAGAAAATTGCGCTCGCGCGGGATATGACTCTCTCTCTCATTCTCTTAGTCTATGCGCCAGCGCTTATCTGCGCTGTATCAGTGTAATCAAGCCTCAGCTCTCTCCCTCTCTCTCACTTGAGGGCCGCTCGAAACCCCTTTCTTATATAGAGTGCGCGAGCCTCGATTACCGCTGCACGTATATGCCGCAGTGGCCGTCTCGACGGACACGGACCTGTTCCACTTGCTCGGGGGGATATAGGTATATAACCCGGGACGACGATCGGCGATTCTCGAGATACCGTCTTTTTTCCTTCGCACGTGGTGCC
The DNA here is from genome assembly GCA_037356405.1 of Nasonia oneida. NCBI lineage: Eukaryota > Metazoa > Arthropoda > Insecta > Hymenoptera > Pteromalidae > Nasonia > Nasonia oneida. The sequence continues at coordinate 22,807 of JAZHPH010000582.1, read as the reverse complement.
CGAGGGGATCGTTGATTGGACGCTGCCTTGGAACGGCTCGATATTGTTACTATTATGCAGCTTGGATTTTTGTTATACATTAAAGAGGACTGCCAGACATAGTTGAGCTTGAGTCATACAGCCATCTCGGATTGAATTTCGCAGAAAGCACGCGAGAAAGCTGTTCCAGAGCTGCCGAGAATCGAAGAGATTGCTTTTTAATTTTCGGTATATAACGTCGAGTCGTCGTCGTCTGGGGCGTGAAAAACTTTTAAGTAAATTAAGCTCTCGCGAGAGAGAGAGAGAGAGAGAGAGAGCTGACGGGCCAGCACTTCATTTCACGGAATTAATCTCGTGTTCTCGTCGGGCGCGCGCGAAAATAAGACGCCGAGTCTATTAGATGTCGTGTCCCGGCGAAAACACGACTGACCGTGTATATCCTCTAGAAATCCTTGTACACCCGGTTTTATAATTCTTTTGAGTCGGGAGCATATAGCACCGCGAATTACATCATCGTCGATCGACTCCTGCGCGGAATCGATTTCCCGCCTCCAGTGGATTATACCCCGGCGAACTCGAGAAAAAAAACTAAATTGATTCGAAATCGAAGAGATTGCACTTCAAAGCGATCTCCGTCGCGTGTACGAGGAAGTAGATTGGCGCCTTGCGCGATATGTCTTTGACGACGTGTACTCGCGCGCGATTCCGAAGCGTCGGGGAGATTAAGAGCTCCGCACGTTTTCTATCATGTATATCTATATACGTATATATTTATACACACGCGATCGAGCTGTATACGCCACTTATCTTCATTGCCTCTCTCGCGCGAGCTTTCTCGGAGAGAATCAATTCCACGGCCGGTATTACAGCTCCGAAATAATCTCTCGTAATTCCTATCGAGTTTATACGAATGTTTGCGCGAGGGCAATCCAATTTTTGTAATTTTCCATCCCGCGCGCTCGCACACTGATGCAAGCTCTCTCTCTCTCTCTCTCTCTCTCTCTCTCTCTCTCTCTCGCGCGCGCGCGCGCGTGAGCGCGGGAAAACCAATTAAGAAGTTAAATTTGCTGAGCATGCGCTCGCCAAGTTACTTTAATGATTCGCCCGTCTTTTTAACAACGACGCGTGGGGTCGAATTAATTTTTTCATTAGAAAGAAGATTTCCGCACTCTCGGGTGTGTAGAACACGACGTCTTTTTCTCCGCGCGTTAGCCCGGCTTAATGTATATACATAAAGCGTATAGGGTCAGCAGCTGACGCGCGCGTTTGTTTATGCAATAATAATACTAAACAACGACGGCGCCGGGCGATTCTTATTTAACGCTAAACTGATTAACAAACGCGAGGACGACGACGTGTGTGTATATAAACGATGATGATACATTATATAAACGCAGCGGGCGGCAGAGCGAGCATAATACACATTGGCCGAATCGAAATCCCCGGCGCGCAGAAAGCTCGTAAATTAACGGCTATACGGCTCCGAAATCTACTCTGTACTCTCCCTCCCTCCCTCTCCTATGTACATGACCTTATTCGATCCCATACTATGCTGCAGCCGAATGATTTAACCGTAGTGTAGGATGAATTTTAATTATGCTAATAAGAGCTTAGATAGCTGTGTGTGCCGCACACTTGTTTCTGTACACGATCCGTGTACGAACGCATATCATACACATTTAACGCCGGTATATTTTGTGCGTTCGTCCGATATAATGAGAGCCCCTCACGGCCGCACGTCCGATTCTGGCGAGCACACACACATATATACATATATACATATATATATATATATACATATATATATATAAATATATACATACATATATATATATATATATATATATATATATATATATATATATATATATAT
>JAZHPH010000582.1:0-18334 GCA_037356405.1 Nasonia oneida | reverse complement strand
AGAGAGAGAGAGAGAGAGAGAGAGAGAGAGAGAGAGAGAGAGAGAGCTAGAGCCGCTCGTTGATTGCGTTCGGGGCGATATTGTCGTCGGGGCAACCGACCGCGAAAAGAGTCGTTCCCTCTCTCTCTCTCTCTCTCTCTCTCTCTCTCTCTCTCTCTCTCTCGTGAACGGCAACTCGTTAAAGAAGTTGTAGCCTCGCACCAGCGGACAGCAGCAGCAGACAGAGAGAAAGCGTCGATTCGCGCGCAACTCGCGCCCCGCGCACACAAAAGCTCCGAGCGCGCAGATAGTCCCTCTCGGAAAACTTTCGTTTGCGCGAGAGCTTCCCTACCTCTATATCTCTCTATATATACATCCGCGAGTGTATATAAAAAAGTATAAGGCGACTTTATCTATCTATCTGGATCTCGGAGCTTGCGAGCAAGCGCTCGGAGCTTTTGTGCTCTGCAAGGGAGAGAGAGAGAGAGAGAGAGAGAGAGAGAGAAGGGTGTAGACGTTACGCGCCGATGTTCGCGCGCACTCGCGACGATTTACGCGATAATTTTGCTAAATTTTACGCGGAACTGCCGCGCTATATACACACACCGTGACTCCTCTCCTTTTGTTCCGGCGGCGAGCGCCGGCTGTTGTTGTTTCTGTTTTTCGAGCCGAGGAAGCACGCTCTTCCTATACCTCTCGCGGGCTTCGTTGTATCGCAGCGGAGAAATAATTGTTAGGACTTATCTCTGCGTGTGTGTATATGTATATATAGACCTCGATATATGTACGGGTATGGGGCGCGTGTATCACGAGAGCAGGAAGAAAGCTCGCGTTTAGAGAGATTGCTTTCTGTCTTTCTCTCTCTTATTCTGATGCTTCTTCGCGTTTTTTCGCCGACGAAATATCGTAACGAATACGCGATAGAACACGCGATAAGGAAATAATTAAGTTCCGTTTGCGCAGTGCGCGCGCAGCGAATAATCCGCGCGGCTCGAGAGACTTATCGCGCGTCGGCTCCGCTTTGAATTGGAGCGAAACGGAAGATAGGCCTTTTGACGCGGAGTTTTCACGACTGTGAAACGACGAGTGTATTATATACAGTGAGGTCGTTTTAGACGATAGCAAACGAATCCGCAGCGCTCCTCTCGAGCCCTTTGCATGTTTCAAAGCAATAACATGTATAACTCTTTTGTCGTTATTAAGTGTCGAGAGTGTCAAGGTCTAGAACAAAGAACACATTATTATACGATATCATATCTTCACGACAAACGTACTTTTCTCTCATCATGTTCAAACTCGAACAGACAAAACGAAAGAAAAAAAATCAAACTGCCATCGATATGTCTCCTGAGAAATGACTGATTTGTAAAGAGGGGCTCTATTGTTTTTGCCCTTAGATGGGCCGGCCATTGTCCGGGTAAACCTGTTTGTGCGAAGCATTGCCACAATAAGTGACATCAAGATGGTAAGTATTATTGAACGAAATGCTAAGCAAGCAAACTGTCAACCAAAACGAATCTAAACCCACTGCAATATAACTTAAAAGAATAATAATTGATATTATATACCATAAACAAGCAAGCATAAGCAAGCGCATATACATAGAACGTTAAAGAATGTGTACGATAACTAATGCCAGAGTATAAACATAGCCTGTTTACACCTTTTCTTTGTTTTTTTTTCCTCTACACATATAAAACTGCGAATAAATGTGTATACTAAAATAAACAATTATAAACGAAAATGCAGCTTTCCGACTTCTCTCGCAGCTGGCATATGCATATATCCACGTATACATACCGCGAACGTAGTATATAGCCCGCGAAGTTGAGTTTTTTCGCATATATTATACATTGCCCGTGCTCTCTTTTGTTCTTTTACATATATACATACGTATTATACATATATCTATGTCTATCCCATTTGTATATTATACATTGCTATTACATTATATCTTACTGTTGAATATGATATGAGAATATATATATATATATATATATATATATATATATGTATATACACATATATATACATATCAAGCATCGTACATGATATCGCAACTATTTATTTATACATATACATAATTATATACAGTAGGCGCAATAGCATATTATATCCATGAAAGTACATACCCCTTAGGGTGTAGCGTATATCCGTCATAGTAAATCCCTTATGATTTTTTTCTCTATTTTTTTTTGAAACCTCGTATTTAATATACTGACTTGCCAGAACTCAACCGATGCAACCGATTGACCGAGTTCAGAGACAATCATCCACATATACGACACATCAGACACACACGCGCGCACACACACACACACACGAACGTATAAACGAACACACGACGACGGCAAGAAAGAAAGAGAGACGTCGACTGTATAAGCCAGCGTAGAACACAGAAGTATAAAAAGAAGTACATAAGCGGAATAGTGCCAGTAGCAGAGGCAAAAAAACATCTTTGAGAGTCGCAACTGACCTGAGACATTGTCGACTCGCTGCTCTCTCTTTCTCTTTCTTTTGCACGTATAAACTCGCTACTTTTTTCTTTTTTTTTCTTTCTCCACATTCCTCCTACACACGTGGGAGAACAGTCTTTTTTGGATCAAAAACGCACCTACACGCGGAACAGAATGCGCACACGTTGATTTCTCTGATACTCCCGAGCATCGTGTACGCAATGCATCGTTTTTGACACAGATACGCATATGTATACGACTGCGCCTCTACATTTATATATATATATATACATACATTACCTCCCGATTGATCATCAGCTTGAGCCCCCAGCATATATACTTAGAATAGAGAAACAGGCATGCGGCATTTCAGCTTGTTTTATTGAGCAGAATCATCGAAGTACGATGATGATCATGAGTGAACGCACATATACATGAGCATAATGTCCCAGCGAGTGCAAAAGAATGAGTGTATATAATAATGCTGCTTGCCAGGGCGATGTCGAATCGGAATATGTATATAATATACAAATACTCGCTCTCGCGAAAACTGTATACTCTCCCGACAACGAAGACATCCTTTGAGTAATCATCAGTCGCGTCGCCCCGACAAGCCGTAGGCCACGAAGGGTTGTCTATAGATACGTTGTATACTATACGATCCCTCTATACACACACACACACACACACACACACGCGCGCGATACACGCCTGTATTATATATACATCAACACACGTCCTGACAAACACCAGAAATGCATTATACCTCCATTACCACCTCCTACAGCAGGCGCTCGCGCGATATTTCGTCGTCATTTGGCCTAACAAGACACACGTCTCCTGTTAACATGCAACCACGGCTTCTATACTCACACACACACACACCCAGTCATCTTATTCTTTCGGAGATCTCAGCTTACTTTTGAATCCTCCGCAGCCCTGGCTCAAATGTCAGTCGCCGACGACACGGAGGCAACCTCATAGAGTCGTCGGCCTACTATCGCCCAGAGACCATCTCTCTTTCTGTATTAGCAGAGTTGCTTCGAGCATATGTGTATACGCGCAGGACATGATACAGGCATTTCCTTCGAACCCTTTTGTCGCGACTCTTATGCACTGGTGTACTGTGTACATACTCCGAGAGAGAGAGAGAGAGAGTATACTCTACACACACACGCAGCCGCCGGATATAACGTGTCAAACGCCTTGTGGACACGCGAGCTTGCGCAAGTCTCGAGTCAATTAGCCTCGTCCGCCGTTGATCAACGTTTCAGCGGAGATATAAATTTTCACGAAATGCGCAGCTGCTTCTTTTTTCCAGCTCTCCGGGACGAATTAACGAGTCCGCGACTGTGTTTGCCCGGGCCTTGTTTTTCCACGCTCATTTCATCAGTCCTATCGCCTCGTTAAACGTCGAAAAAAAAAAATACGCTATTGGATTTCCACAGCAGCTGGCGTCGAAACGAGCTTTTTCCGACAACGCACACAGAGAGAGAGAGAGAGAGAGAGAGAGAGAGAGAGAGAGAGAGAGAGTGCGCGCCGGTATATACATCGCCGCGCGAATGACTATGACGGCCGGTTTTTTTTTTCGATTGTGTGCGCGAGCTGACGAGGTGCTTTGAGGCTTGCTATATACTATAGGGTTTTACGAGCGCGTGTCGCTCTTTACTACTTACTATCGCGACGCGCCGACGACTTCTCGTTCAGTTTTAAGTAGGACTGCAGAACGACTCCGTTAAGTAGTAACGGACTTACGTGCGCGCGCGCGCGATCCTTATAGCTGCTGCAGTAGTATCGGGCATCAAGAATTCAGGAACAGAGGAGGAGAGAACGTTAACGACTTGCCAGGCAGTTCTCGTGGAGTAACGCGCGCAGGAAAGGACGTATCAATTACATCGACTAATCGCGAGTACACAGAGAGCTGTTTGCTCGTAGCGCACGCGAATGAAAAATATTGATTTGCGCGCGAGCTGAAAACTTTGCTATGAGGGAAAAAAAGGGGAAGAAAGAAAGAAGTTCCGGAAAGACCGACCGCTCACGGGATTTAATTACCATCTGCTTACGCGCGGCGAAATGTTTGAGAAAAAAGTTTAATTACTTTCATTTCTATGTAGCTAGCGCGTAGATATATCTACCGGAGAGAGAGAGAGAGAGAGAGAGAGAGCTGACTGTAAAGCGAACTATCTCGTATATAAAGGCGAAACTCGTGAAATTCAGTTACCCGTGTTTCGGTACCCTATACATCACGAGCTGGGCAAAAAAAGTCGCCTGGGAAATTAATTCCGCGAAGGTCCGATGATACATTCCGAGATATTTTCGCACCTTTAACGGCAGCGCATCAAATCCGAGCCGCGGAAGAAAAAGCCGAGATCGAGCGCGGCTGCATTCGGCTCTGATGTCCGTGACCCGGTTTCGTGCGGCTATGAATTGCTGAATATACCTACCTTCGTCTTTATCAAAGTCGCGGCCAGCGTCGTCGTCGGGCAAAAAGTAGGCCACTAGACGATCTTTCCCACCACACATGGCCGTTTCATCAATGAGGAAATTGAATAAGCCGCCCAGGCTGCACTGCTGCTGTCGAGAGATATATTTTTTTATAGGATATACGCGCCAGAGCCTCGCGGGTACGTTATATAAAAGCTCTTTCGTGACGTGTGTGTTGCATTTGCCTAAGCTTGTTTATACACGACGTTGGCTTTTTCGAGGAATGTAGGTATGATTCTTTTTTTAGAACCGCGAGAGAGATGTATATCGTCTCGTGCTTCCGAACGCATTCCTACACGGAAATCAGTCAATATACGCGAGGCAAACGCAATAAACAGGCAGCTCGCCGCGGCGGGAATTATGAAAAACGCGCGGCGCATATTTCACGAGCTCGCCAGATAGTTTTTCCCCGCGTCGCGTTATAACTTCGTTATAAACAAGCCATCGCGCGCATATTTTTGCATTTAGCTCGCGCGCGCGCGCGCGCGCGGCCGCGAATAAATTGACCAAGCTGTGAATTTTTCGCGGTATAAACACGCGCCGTACATACTTAATTATTATACGAGCGTAAATACATCGACTCCTATATTTTTCTTCCACATACACAGCACTGCACGCGTCGTCGTACATATTTCGCGCATTGATATTCGCCGCGTGTGAAAATATACCTAACACAGAGTCGTCACGTCCCGAGCTTTTTTTCAAAAATTCCCAAGCTTGCGCGTCGAATCGCAGTGGTGCTCGGCGAGGGAGGATCGAGAGAGCTCGATAAATGGCTAATGGAGTACTGCTCCTCGCGTACGTGCCGATTGATCGTCCTCCCAGCAGCATCAGCCGCGTCTTTTCACCCGGCGCTCGCGTGCAAGAAACGTGTGCTCGTCAAAAATCGAGTAACCGCGAGAATTACATCGAGCTATGTAGGGAGAGAGGCTGCAGCAGCACACACGCCCACGCAGGGCAATCTTGTTACGGAGCCGAGCTGCGAACCACTCGGTAATTTCGTTTTCGACCGGCAGTCCTTTGACCGAGTGCGCCGATCCTCTGTGCGCGACGTGACGCTAGATAGATAGAGAGAGAGAGAGAGAGCCGTGTGTGTGTGTGTGTATACGTATACTTTGGAAAATTCCATTGTGCCGTAGATAGTCGAGGTAGTGTGTATATCTGCGCCGAGGAATATAATGGAGTCGTTAATGGCAGGGAGGCCGCGCGATAATTAAATGCAGCGCGTATCGAGTTAATGCGCCGCCCTCCGAGGCCTGGCCGCTCTGTTTTTATACGCGCGCGGCTTTGTCGTGCGCCGCCGCAGGACAATATTGATAACCGCGAAAAATTAAGCGATGTGCGATAAACCGCTCTGCAGAGCGGAGCTTTCTTCTCCGTCTCGTAAAATATCGAGCTGCGATCGTAAACCCCCCTCGAATATTTTCCACGCGGCCTCGAAAATTCATGCGAGAAAGACAGAGAAAGCTCGCAATCGGCTGCAATTAATCAATACCCCGAGACTCGTCGGCGCACACACAACTAGCCCTGTCTCTCTCTCTCTCTCTTTCTTCATTCAAACGGACCCGACGACGCCGACACACATAAAATTTTACGAGAGAGCCCACACGCCGCTCCGAAATAAAAGGCGAGTATAGGCGAACAAAGCGGAGCGCAGTATGTGCGCCGCCGCTGTATAAAATCGAAGCGCGCGGACGCAGTAACGAAATTAACTCCCATTAAATCCAATCAGGCGCAGTGTGTGTCTGGCGGCCGAGAAAAGCCATGTTTCACAGCTTGCGAAAATTCGCGAAACCGTAGCGCCCGCGATGTTCCCCAGCGGCCGTTATATAGTATATACTGCTGGAAGGGTTTGCGCAGAGATATGCCAGCTCTCTCGCGCGGGGATTACCCTCGGTAATCCGCAACGCGCGTATTTCGCGTGCTCGATAAGTTGGCGCCGCGGGAAGTTGAGGGAATTACGGCCCCGGTATGTTGCGCAGCCGAGAGCTTTCGAATTTTAACAGCTATATACGTGTCTTGCAAAATCGGCCATAAATCTCGCGCGTCCAGTTTAGCGGAAAAGGAATTTCGATTTTTCAATCGTCGAGCGATACATCACACCGCGTCGAGTTAACAAACTCCCGAGACATTCTCGACTGAGCATCAAGATCTTTCTCTCGCGTCGCGGACGAAGATATCGCAGGATAGGACAGAGCTGCGAAAGAAATGCGGGACGATTTATCGCCCCGAGTAAAATCTCCGAGCGGAAAACGATCAATCGAGATTGAAAGCTTGCACCCGGCGCAAGGAAGATGTATGTATTATCGCGGGGGCGTAAAACAAAGCGACGCGAGCGTATATGAAGCGATATTGCGCTGCTGCCGCAATAACTGCCGGGGAATATAAAACTCGCGCGACTCTTATCCCCGGGAATACGGCTAATTGTAGTAGTAGTCGTCCCCGAGGATTATTTATTCGCCTCGTATACTTTATGGCGCTTGGCTCTATATATTTTTTCCTTGAAAGAGAATTAGCTTTAAATTTCGACAGATAAACGAGAAAACAGCCGCGACCATTATTATACCCCGAGAGCGCATTATATCCATCCGAAAATCGATCGATCGGTCCAATCAACACACGCGCATCGCTCGACAATAAAAGTTAAAAGCCAGCTATAACGTACCCGAAGAAAATTAGAGCGCGCGACGCTCCTTAGAGCGTAAACCGCGTATATAACCTAGCTGCAATTTGTCACGATCGTCGGGCTTTTTCCGCTCGGTCACAGATGCTCGCGCGACATAAAGGAAGCAAGAGTCAAAAGCGCGTTACAGTCCGGTATTTCCTCTTCATTATACATAAGCGCCGCGCAAGCCCGCATATGGGGCTTTTCGCGCTCCATACCGTAACGAGTTTGCGCGGCACAAAGCTCGCGATCGCGCGCGGACAAAAAACTCCATATAGAGGGAAAAGGCAACGTGTATCATTCCCAGGGCTATTTACTGTTTTACGCGCGCTCTTTTCCCGGTTCTTCGCCCTCTCGTGTATGTATGTGTGTGTGAGTCTCTACGTGCATATGCGGAGAGAGACAGTACGCCACGGATTTAGCTCGACTCCCTCTCTCTCTCTCTCTCTCTCGCAGCGCGTAAAACGCGCGCTCGCGGATAAAGATGCGGTCGTGCACCGCGAGCTTTTGTGCAGCGGCGCGAGGCAATCTGCGCGGGCGCGTATACGCGACAAAACTATATACGAGTTTGTATGTACGGCATGGAGTAGTACAGGGCGTAGGGGGGGGGGGATACGTCGACTCGACGCCCTCCTGGCTATTGTACGCGAGCGCGCGGATATCGCGCGCCGCCTCGTTGTTCGCGGGAATTAACGCGAATTTTCACGAGCCTTTACTGCAGCGTCGAGAGGGAGAGAGAGAGAGAGAGAGCTAGCTTCTGCGGCCGGAGTTTTTACCCGTTGTTATGCGGAGAGATGCGCACTTTCGCGTATTATACGGAGATACCGCGCCGCGCTCTGTTTCCACGGAGGGATTTTAGCTCGTTGCTTGTATTAGTGCGCTGAGCGGCCGGATTTTTCTTCTTTTTTTTTTTTTGGTGATCTACTAATTCTCTCTCTCTCTCTCTCTCTCTCTCGCTCGGGTGGGTGAGTGAGGTCATCGGCCGGGAGATTCTCTCGGAAACGGCTATTATACGCGAAAATCGTCGCGGATATTTTTATTGAGTCGTATGGTAAGGAGAGATACGAGTGGCCTTAAATATTTCGCGAGCGGTGTGTATACTACATACACAAGGCTATATTTATTGCGAGATTGATCACCGGTGGGGGCAGTAAAAGCGCTCGCGCGCTCACTGAGTTCTGAAATCTGATTGTCCGTGTTATACTGTACACTTAAACGGATCGGAGCGGATATTTATGACGCGAGATCCATCTCTCCCATCCGACCACACTCGCTCTTTACTACTTAAAACATCACTCCGTAAAGTGGACTAATCTCAAGCCCATTTTGCTCTCCTGAAAACGTTTTTTGCTGAGAGAGATAGAGCCAACGACGACGCTCAATCTTATCTCTAAAGACCGCTTGAACTAATCGATAAATACACATATGCTCGTATAAGCCACCTGCTATTCCCGTAAATATCCTTCCCCCCCCCCCCCTCTGCACGTATATAATACACACAGACAACGACGAGCGTACATAAAGTGTCGTCGTCGAGCCAATAAAACGCAATTTATTAGGGCGCACGTAGGCGAAAAAAAATTATATTTATACGCTCGCACAACACACACACACACACACAGTCTCGAACGCCGAGTTCGCGACTCCGATAAATGAAGCTCGTTAGATTGATCGAGCATAGGAATAAAAACATGCATATATAGAGGTGGGTAAGGAGGGACAAAAAATTAAAGCCGCCGGTCGACGGAATAGAAAAATATATAGTCCCGACTGCAGGACGATCGGGGGTAACCGAGAGAAAGTAGCTATAGCGTATACATTCTGTGTACATATCGCAAGATATTAAAGGCGACGAAGGAAGAAGGGGAGGAGCGGCGACAGAAAATAAAAAGGAGGCTATAGATATACACAGACAGGCGCACGCAGGCACACATATAAGAGAACGAGCGAGAGAAGCGCCGCCATCGGAGCAAAAGGTACACAAAGAGCTGGGCAAAGAGATTTACGACTTGAGGGTATAGGTGCAGTGTACTGCCGAGTATACGGGGAAGGGAATATGGCAAAAGTGCAGCCAGCTTTTTCTGTGTGTCTGTGTGTAGGAGAGGGTAAAAATGTATCTCGCGCTCGCCCTATATACGACGGCTCGCTCTCGCAGCTCGAGATTTATGGATTAAAGCTTGTGCCGCCGCGGCTTTAAAAATTATACGCAGACGATGTGCTCTCGATTCGATTATATAGATCGTCTCTATTGCGAAGAGGTGTGGGATATGTCCTTGTACGAGGAGAAATATTCACTGATACACCACCTACTACTATCTTACTCTGATGTCTCTCTGTGTCTGTTAAACAACAAAGCGCCGAGCATCACACAATATACTTACGGCTGACTGATTAATTTCTTGATTCTGTTTTATGCTATGTTAGATGGGCCCGCGGTTGTCCGTGTCAACATATTTGTTCGAAGTATCTCAAAAATAGATGACGTTACCATGGTAAGTCTGAATAAATGACACACGCCCCGAATATATTTTATATATACAACCCACTACTACTACGTGTATTGTAACCGAATTACAATATACTAATATATATATATATATATATATATATATATATATATATATATATATCGCAGCTGTCGATCGGATTTTACATTGTTATTATACTATAAAATATACAAGATGTGTCTGTCAACTATTCAACACGTATATTTGCAGTTACACGCATATCACACGTATATAAATATATGATAACAATGCTGGGTGTTTACAACGTACCTCTATTGTTATTGATATCTATTGTATACTAAGCACAGTGTGACACTTAATATTATATGACGTATTTTGTACATCTCTCTCACCACTTACTAACCAATCTAATTATGTATAGCGTGCATCATCGCCACTCATCATCTCTCGCTCTCTGTATCATCACCATCACTTATATTCTCTCTCTAGCTCTCTCATCATTAGTCATACCCGTCGATAAATAGCCGCTCAAGTGAGCATCACGATATCTCACTGTCTAGAGCTTCGTCTCGTTCGTCTGTCTAGCGTGTATATATATATATATATATATATATATATATACACACATCTCACCGCCAATATCACATTCACGATTATGTATACACACACACACACACACACACACACTCGCCCGTCCATTTTTATCTCGCAATATCAGCTCTCGCACTTGTGCGTGTATATCTCACAAACTCACACACACACACACGCAGTCTATCACGTCGCCCAGGCATATATTTATTATTACCATTATCTCTGATTCTCAGCTCTTTCACGTTATATCTGATACACACTTGGCACTCTATCTCACTCATCCATATTATACACGCGCAACGACACTCGTCGCTCATACATATATAGCCACATAGTCACATTCACGCAATCCTCCTGTAGCCTTTCTCCCCGCCACCGTCTATCTATATATCTATATCTATCTCCCGTGTCCTCCTCGGCTCAGCGCGTAGTTTTCTCTGTATCTAGTTCTCTCGCTCACTACGTGTTGTATATCCATCTCTGTCTTTCCTCGCTGAATACATCAGAGCCGCCGCTCTGTGCCTGCTGCCTATATTCCCTCGCTCTGTGTATCTCCATCTCTCGCTACTGTCTATCTATAACCGCGTCGTCGTCGTTTCGTACAGACTTTTTGTCCTCCCGTCCTGACTCCTGTCTATCCTCTATACCACCATATACGCAGACACGTGTATATATATATATGACAGATAGCGCTATAGTACATTCAACCACCGAGAAATGACCACCACCAGCAACTACAACAACTACAATAACAAGCTTTATATATTCCGATGTTCTATATGAGTATATATCAAATTTGTATATGCCTTGATTTTAATATGCGACGATTCGCTCGCAGTATGACGCCCGGCTATCTCGGCGACGCGTGAGACCGTCTATTTCTATGTATATACATGTAAGCACATCTGCTATACGTGTGCAGTGGAATAAGAACTGGATCAACGCTCTCTCGCGCGGAGCGTCATGCTGCTGAAGGATCGCTAGATATATTACTATTATCATTATACCATTATTCTTATGTATTATATATATATATATATACCTATATATAAATAGTACTGCTGATTATTTCTTTTTTCTCGCTGTATTATATTAGTAGATTCCATGAATTTTTCTCTCTCGCTCTACTGCAAAATATTATGTATACGATATGCAGCGTATATACATATCACACCAAAACACGCTCGATACTCTCGGGTGTATATACCTATACTTATACATAGATAGAGAGAGCCCAAATAAGAAGTGCCTACACCCCTTGCACTAGGCCAGTATACAGTGCATATATCCAATATAGTATAGAAATTTCGCTCAGTCAGCGAATGATTTGTCTCTCGCTCGCTATATATACTGCCCCCCCCCCCAACTCCCACCCCTTCGGTGATGGTGTTAGGTCTCAATTACAATTACTCGCTACCGCAGGCTGCTACTGTGCGTTGTACGCGTTTACACTTGACCACCACACACACACACACACACACACACACACACACACAGACACGCAGACCCGCGACGACTCAGCAATTAGCGTTCACACGGTTACGCAATTACGCGTTACCGCTTCGCGTGTGTGGCGGTATGTACGCGTGTGCCGCAGCCAGTGAACCCTACTGCCTGCGCTACATAACACACACAGACACACAGGCACTCGTTATGCATTATACAAGAGTATTCGCCGAGCACACGTGGTAGAGACGGTTTTCGGCGTGTCTGGTGGGCGACGTTTTGTGACATCGCCTTCGAATTATGCATATACCTATATATATATATATATATATATATATATAGAGAGAGAGAGAGAGAGAGAGAGAGAGAGCTGTGGATGCGTGTGTGTGGAGGGCAGCCATCAGAGAGAGTCTGCGGGAGCAACGAGAGTTATGTCCAATGCAAATGGACGATGCACGCATCAATTAGGAAGACACTTGTCGCGTTCGAGGGCCTGTGAAATTGCCGCGAACGTAATTATACGCGCGGAGTCTGGCGAATATGACGTCGTGCAATTTTCAAAATCGATTCGTGCCCCGCGCACATATGCGCGAATGATTAATTCCAATTTGCGCGCACGCGCACGGGAATTAGTTCTCCCCCGCGCGCGCCCACTTGTATAATGTACGCAAAAATCGGTCTCCCGCCCCTGTATAAGGGAGGGAGAGAGAAACCGAGCGAAACGACGCGATTCCCACACACATACACACGCCATTAATCGGAGAATCTAATTGGATTCGTTATTTACAGAGGAGGAGCTAATGGAAAATTATACGGAATACCCGTATTATACTATATGCACCGCGCACTTATCCCCTTAGCCAAGATAGCCCTATAATAAGATAAATAGAGCTTTAATCGCCACTTAAACAGCACTTAAAGCTTTAGTCGCGGGGATATATTAAACGCTGCGCATACACACACACACACACAGCCAGTACAGGGATTAGAAGCGCGACGGCCTTGCGCCTCGGCGCCTATATATTTTCGATTGCTTAACAAGTGCGAAGCTCTTGCGCTCACGAGGCGGTCTACTGTGTGTGTATACGAGCGGCTCGATTGTTTGGACTGTCGATTGGACTTTAATTCTGATCTTTACGGCCGGCGGGGCTTAACCGAGAGCTTTGCAGAGCAAAACACGCTGGATACATAGTCTGTATTTTTCTCTCGATATCCGTCGCTTGAATCGTCGCGATAATAGGATTCGATGTATCGTATATAGCTAGCGCAATACAGCTGGAATTCCGGATGATTTTTTTATTAACGCTCAGCTCTCTCACGTGCGATACAGTCTAACGAGTTTATACTTTGCCTATAGCGCGGGCGCAATCTCGAGCTTGCGGATAGCACACACGCGGGATCGAGTTTATATCTCACGGGGACGCCATTGTGTATGGCCAACGACTCGACTGTAAATATGTGTGTGTGTGTATGCACAGCTATACGTTTAAGAGGATGAGGAGGACTGTTGGCGCGAGTACACGTACACCTGGCGCGAGAATCGTATGCATAATACAATCCTCGTACGAGGCGAAGCGCATACGCGCAGAGTCTTGTTTTCCGCCGATCAATCAGTTTTTCCCTCTCGTGTACGTGTCCCACAGAGCTGTATATAGCGAGCCTATATGTATTCGGATTATATTCCACACAAGCGAGCGAGCGAGCGGCGTCATTAATCAAGCCCAATTAGGAGGGACGCCGAGCCTGCGACCGCAGTGTATTAGAGTGACAAATAACGCGCATAGTTCGCTCTCTCTCGCAAATTTTGACAAAATGTTTTCGCGCGCTACCGCCTGCCTCTGAGTGTATATATATATAGATATACACACACGCGCGCGCATAACGCAGTGGGCACGTGCCGCGCGCAGGATTGATTGTCGTTTCGTCGTCGTCGCCGTCGCTTTCGACCCCCCCCCCCCCCTCGGGGGACAGGGGAGGAAAAAAAAGCGCTTCCGCGTCGAATGGATGTGAATCTCTCTTTCGATTGACCTCTATTCGCTTCTCTCTCCGGTGTATATAATGCGCTCGCGCGCGCGGGGCGGAGGCGTTAACAAATGGCCGATACATTGTCCGTCTGTGGGAGAGGACGTAACGCTGGACTCGATGATGAATTCCTGTTTACGGAACTGGCTGCAGCATAATGCGAGGAGGAAAAATTGATTCCGATCGCGTTAACGACGTCGCGCGAAATAGAGAAGCTTCCGCGCGGAGTGGCTTACTTCGGCCGATATGCGCATCCAGCGTCGGACTGAAAAGAGAGAAAGCAAAAACAAGGGAGAAGAGAGCGAGAGAGCTGCAGTGTGGCAGACAATGAAAGATGAAGCGCGAAGCCCGCAGACAATAGCCATGGTCGATATAGATAGAGCTTCGCGCATCGTCCTCGTGTCCGTCCATCGGTTACTGGCTAGCCTAGGCTACGTATAAGTAGGCCCGCATGCCAATTATCCGTGTAACGTCAGTCTTCCGCGCCTTTCGATTTCTATCTCCGTACACACAGGAGCGAGCGACGGAAGCCCAGTAGGAAATCCGAGCGAGAGGGCTATATACGGGCTGCATAATCGATTTGCGCCGCGTCGTGTGTGCATTGTTCCGAGCAGAGCCCAGATTCTCCGGGTATTGGAGAGAAAAAAATCGACGCCCACACTCGCAGCGAAGAGCGGGTCAGCACCTTATCAATCACTCCTCTCTCTCTCTCTCTCGAACCCCTCGCTCTCGCGCTTGGACGATGATGAGGATGATTCGCTGCTCGATAACGCAGAAAAATGCGCGTCTCTCTGGCCCCGACGCGCGCGATCGCAATTTGGCTTTCATTGTCCCTCGGAATTGATCGGCCGACCCTCGCGCTCTATACACATACTTACACGCGCTAGAGAGAGAGAGAGAGAGAGAGAGCTCGTTTTCCTTATCGGCCGCCGACGAGAGTATAACGTTTATATTCCCTATGATGGTCTTTCCTTATTTATGCATTACGCGCGCTTTGTTCTCTCTCCGTCATCTTTATCGAGGGGACGTATATATAAGCTGCTGTAACGGCACTAATTTTACGATTACGCGCTCGTTCGAGTGCACGCAGCCCAGTCGTTATGTGCTAAGGGTTGGGTGTACACTTTGTATACGATGGGACGACGAAATCTGATGGAAAAATTCGTGTCGCCTACATATCTGATTGCTATGCTGCGTCGAAAAGTGTAGCCCAAAAAATTCAGGCCAAGCACACATGCTGTTTGATAATCGAATGTACAGAGAGCGTATATGTAGATAAAGGAGTTGTTGGTGCGAGGGGAAAACAATAGATAGTTGCGTATACAGCGGGCCGCGGCTCGAATCACGTTAATAATTGATATCCTACTGTTATCTTCTGTTCTGGACGACGATGTTCCGTGTGCGATCCGCCAGCGTGTATCGTATACATCAACATGTTTCTCCGCTCGATCAGCAAAATTCATGATTATTCCATGGTGAGTGCCTCAAATAAGTATCCATCCAGCAAGGCCTTCCAGCATCTGTCTATATATTATATATATATATATATATATATATATATATATATCTTCATATATATATTTATACATATAAATATGATCGCACGCAGTGTTTGTCTATATACATTCTTATATGTATGTATGTATGCATATACACGCATATATATATGTATATTGTTGAAGTTCGATGTGTTACATGGATTATAATCGCCGGTCCGTATAAAAGGGATTTATGGTATATGCTGTTGCTGCAGCGCAAGAACTTTGTCTACCGGGCGTAGACGTTATATATGTAAATCCGTTTTGGACGGCAGACGCATTGACTTGTTTTGTGTATACTGTAATCGGACGTCGCATTACTGTATCATGTTATAAATATACTATGAATATATAAATATATCGATATATGAAAATGGATGTGTGCTAAGTGTCGTTGTTATCTATACAGCTCAATGAATAATACAACAATTCGATTGTCCATTGTATTTGAATGTCAAAGAGATGGAGTTCGGTTGCACACGTTCGTTATAATTATAACTCTCGAATTGGCTCTAAATCGCTGCTGGTAAGAAACGAATTACAGTACAAGCGACGTTTCCAACCACACTCTATACTCTTGAGAAAAGCTATATCTATGCATACATATGTATATCTTTGTATTAAAAAAGATATTGCGCGTACGAGCGCGCTTCACTGATGCACCGACATACAAGCTCGGCAGAAAGAGTCTAGAGGTCACACAAGGAATGAAAGTGTTCCTCCGCTGCTTTTCACTGCTTACCGCATCAGAAATATATAAGAAATATATATATACACATAATTCCTTTGATGAAATTTCAGCTGCACAGACAGAGATAGACTTCTTTATACCTATATCTGTATATACAGTACATACTTTAAAGGTCTCATGTATACGAAATTGAAATTTGCGTAGCGCCATGATGATGTGCGTGCACGAGAGAGCAAACGTATAATCACGAGATTTGCTAGCGTTCTCTCGTTAAAATAAATTTCGCTTTGATAATTGGAGAGAAGGAAAAAGTAAAAACATATATTTCTCACGCCTCGTCGTCTCTGTACGCACTCTTGGATCTCACTTGACCTTTAGATATTTTTGGAATTCACACCATGTATATATATATATATATACTTGTCGTTGGCTTTACACACACTCACACAATTTCTGCTCTCTATCTGTGTCCAAAGAAATTCACTGCGCTATATAACTGTGTGTGTAAGTGTTGTCTCGTTATGTATATACATCTCGACGCGATGATTACGCGCATATATATTGTGTGGGAAGAAACGTAACGAGGTTCGAGTTGACGATCTCTATGGCAAAATGTGTAATTTAACTTTGGCATTATATGGGAAAGTCCACTTGTTACAGAGTTAGAGATTTAGCCTTTGAATCGAGGCAACTTTGAGGAACCCTATATATATCCGCACACCAGTTCCGAATAACTTTCAATCTGGATTTAATCACGATATCGCGTGTATAACTAAATTTGCCAAATTGTTGACGCCGAGCTAGCGAGCGAGCAAACTAGAATTATTAGCGAGTAAACGTTCCACGTACATGATGAGATATTATGGATTATTTTTCAAGTAATTACAAGCGTCATAATGGCAAATATCGAGCACTATTATATTAGTAGATTGTAACGAGCCAACTGGTCGAAACTGGTAATTCACTGTTGGCACACGATACTGCAGCGCAACGTAATGCAGCTTGGCTGTGCTGATGAATATATTGCACATGAATATATATTGGGCAATTGATTGTCTCTCTATATATCACATTAAGAACCTTATATATCCGCAAGTTGCACGAGCGAGAGCAAACGAGACTCGACATCTCTCCACATTATGTTGCCGCATAACACTCCTGCGTGTATAATAAATGTTACTCGTGCGATATAACGCTTTCGTTGCCTGACGCTTCTCCTCACTCACGACAGCCAGCTCCTTTGTCTTCCATACATCATGGCTTTTCTCTCTCTCTCTCTCTCTCTCGCACTTTTTCTCAGCAGCATCATCATCTTCGCTTGTAATTTCTCTTATTCTCCCGGGAGCTTCACCTCGTCACGCAGAATAGCATGCACTCGTCGATTCCTTCTCGATCGACGACATAATTGCGTATATATATATATATATACATCATACATACACCGAGTTGTTGCGCAAGCGTCTTACGCAACGCGCGGAATCTTACGCCGTGGGCGATATCGCACAGTGTGTGCATTATACAGCGCTCGACGTTCCTTGTAGCTATACAAAGGACGTATCGCACCGAGGAAGCGGAAGCCTCTTTGTCTCACCGTCTATATATATATACCGAGTGTATTATGTATTTACGTCGAGCTATCGGCCGTCCACGCGTCATTTCATTAATCACTCTCGGTCCGATTCCCAGCTCCTAGAGAGCTCGTATACTTATTCCTCTTCTACTTTTTATATAACGAACACGCCTCGTCACGTTTTTTGAGAGATTGTGTGGGGCGTCGCCCGCCGCCACGAGCTTTTCTAGCTTTATAGATATCTCTCCTCTGTTTGCCGGCGCTGATTGGCTCGAGCGTGTATCATACATCTAAAAAAGGTGCGTATTGTAATTGTGATCGATGGCGACAAACGTTGGCGGCGATTTCGGATTATCATCGGGAAACATCGGGGGGGGGGGGGGGGGGGCAAACTTTGTCCGCAGAGCCGCGACGTGTTTATCCG
>JAZHPH010000581.1:0-37171 GCA_037356405.1 Nasonia oneida | reverse complement strand
TAATTAAGGCTTCGTTTAGAAAATGAATTCCAGTCCCAGAATATAGTGTATGAAACGAGTCGACAAATAATTGACTTTCACCCGTAAATCGAGGCTGCAATGGTTTGCTGGGAATCTGGACACCATCCACATAAAGAGAAATATAGTTTATATTAAAATGTTGGAAATTAAATGGATTAAGCTTTCTATTTCCATTGAATGCCTTGTTATCCACAAATCCAATGATTATTCTTTTGGGTATTTGACCGAGAATAACGTTGTCCAGTGTATCACCAAGAATACCTCTATGCATTGTAAATGCCTTCACCTCTACACGATTGATTGGATATTTAGCAGTGGCTTTTGTAAGTGCATTAGCATGAGCTAGTATAACACCTGGACTTATTTTAACTCGACGCACAATCAGTGAAGCTTCCTTAATGCGTATTGTAAATTTATCATCATCTGTAAAATCCATCAAACAAAAAGCATCCTTACTCCTAACCAATCGTAATCGCAGTTCAACACCATTTAACAGAAATTTATTTTGATTAAAAACATCGCAATGCAAATGACCAAGTAAATCGACAGTTTTACCATTCTGGGTAAAATACTGACGGTTACACTGACCAATATTTGCATTTACATCACTACGCTTGGTATTGGGAGGCGCTGTCCATTTTCCAGGGGTATCCGCATACCAGAGTCCACTCGTGAGATGTGATTCCATACTATTCTTTGAATAATTTAACAGTGTTTCGATGTAAGCTCGGTAAGGATAAGCATTGTTTGGTGGTGAAACCAATTTTTGATTAAAGAAAACATCTATTTGGTTAAATAGCGAATGTAACGTGTTATTTATTGCTGCTACCTTCGGATACTCTGTAGCTTTAGCTGCTTCTGTTATTTCAACATTTGGCTTTACCTGCATACGAATGCTTAGCATTGTGTGTGCAAGATCGAGATAATCACTACCAGCTGGAACGACGAATTCCAACGGTCCATCGTCTGTTAGCGAAGAAACTGGTTTATAATGTATAAATTGAGAGCTTTCCACCGAAGTCTGTGTAGGTGGTAATGTAAATAAATCTAATTCTGATTTCATGCATTCGCATGAGTTTGAGTGTAGAAAAGCCATATTAAATAATATCTACGTAGATCCAAAAATATCGCTGACACCGCGTTGTTTTCTCTTCTTCCTTGGCTTATTTTTACCCGCTTTCTTTTTCGTAGATTTGCGAACACTGACACGGCTCTTCTTCTTCCTCTTTACACGACCACTTTTACTGCTGATGCGCACAGCTGAACTGTTCTTGGACGATTGACGCTTCCGCTTTTTAGCGCGTATCTTATATCCTGATCCCTTCATCATAGCGGCAATTTTATCAGCGGCTTTATGCTTAAGATTTTTACCGGACTCACGCATGCGCATATTTACAGCTTGTTTAAAATTGCTTCCGTGATTTCCAACATCATCTAGTACATGCATTCCTGCTCTGATAGCTTCTTTTCCAACGGCTTTAGCACCACTCGTAATGTAAGGTAAAACTCTTCGAAATAATCCACTCAAAAAGCTACCGATTCCACCATGACCGCGCTGATAAGTTGAACCTGCAAACACTCGACGTACTCCTCCTCCTCCACCATCACCACCACCACCACCGATTTGATCGGCATAGTATTCTGCGTAGTAAGCCATTTTTTTCTCAGAGAATGCGCTTGAAATGTAGTGTTACGGACAACGTCCCGTACTCGAATGGTATATGATTCCCATTTTCATCTCTTATATCTATTATTATATTCTGAAATGTGTTATTTAACAATGGTAGATAAATTCCCGGTGCAAATTGTTTGACCAGTCTCGCACCAAATTTATATTTTGAATTATCGAGTGTCACTATGCGCAAAAGGGATGCTTGAACGTCACCGACTGTGTACGGAATACAAATATCTGAGTAAACGAAAAATTGATCAGCTATCGCTCTTGCCAAACAACCAGGTCTGTTTCCTACCAATGTTGCATTTTTTTTCGACTCTACAGATGGAATCATGGGTATAAATTCCTGATTTCTATATTTTTCATTCTCAAAGCCAAATATTCGTTTGACTTTTTCGCTCAAGCTGAAAAAATGAGTTTCCTTACATTCACACTTTTTATGTAAATTGTAATAACCACTTTTTTTCTTTGCCTGCTCAATACGTAAGTGAGATTCAGGTATATTGTTTATAGCTTCTGTGAGATTGTTGAGATTCTCGTAAACACCTGGTGGAAATATGGCATCGTTGTGTTTGTCGTTTGTCCAATCCGGTAAATATTCAGATATGTCTCTCTTTCTTGCAACTGCTATTCTACGCGCGTTAACAAACTTTATATTACATTCGTGTTTCTGAATATGCATCATCGTGCATGGTATGCTGATTTCCGTGAGAGCAACACTCCACTTACCATGCAGACGTACTTCGTGCGATAAGTGCGTGGTGAAGCAAGATGTTGTATTTTCAGAAAAATATTTCATACTACTGTTACTAGGCAATATCAAATAAAATTCGTCCTCAGCCATATTTAAAGTGTAACGATTTCGCTTGCTTTAATCCACGAATTAAATTTATCAGGATAGCCAAACCACTTTACAAAAACTTGTTTTTTAACACCACGTCCCCTACTCTTGATCACACGTTCCACTTTGAATTCCTTATTTTTTGACAAACGATCATCACCAACTCGAGCTAGTTCTTCGGGATAAAAAAATCCGTCGATTATTTCACCTTCTAAATCAGTCAATTCATAGGTGAAGAGATTTTGACGACGTGAGACACGGGTAATCTTAAAGATCTCTTCACTGTAATTCTTTTCGTAACCTTTATCGAAGGTGCCTTTCAACCGACTGATGCGAACATGATCACCCACGCTGTATATATGTGCTCTAGACTTTTTTCTCTGACTAAGAGCTCTTTTTTCTAAATTTTTTCTTGCCACAACTGCATTACGAATATTTACAACTGCCGGAACCATTTTAGTACCACTATGCATAGTGTGATTATACGCGTAAACGATATTTTCAATAACATCGATATACCTACGAGTATTTTTGTGAGTAAAATATCTGAACATACGTTCTTTGAGCGTGCGATTTAGACGCTCGACGACGGCTGCTTTAACATCGGGATTACGTGCTACTCGAAAATTAATCTTGTGTTGTTTTATATAATTTTGAAAATCTGATCCGACAAACTCTTTGCCTCTATCAGTTTGTATAAGAATTGGGCGTCGCCCATCGGCTCTTTTTAAGATTTTGTCGAAAGCAGCTATAACACTTTTTGTACTTTTGTCACGTAAAGGCTCGACCCAAGCATATTTACTGAGAACATCTACGACTACAAGTAAATACGCAAAATTATCGTTATACGTTTTGAGAGATTGCATGTCACACAAATCCATTTCCCAACAATCATCCACATTAGTGACATTGTACATCAATCTAGGAAATTTTCGTCTAATAGGTTTGTGTAATGTGTATGCATCTTGATTACTTAACCACTCATTAACCTCGCTTTTCCTCTTCTTATTTTTACCATTGGTTCGTAACAGATTACGTGCACCAGCGTATCCAGTCTCGTGTCTAGTGTCAAAGTATTGATTTTCATAAGACATGTTAAATTTTATAAGCCAGCCACTTGTTGTTGTTGTTGTTGTTGTCTGCTTTTTGCGGTATGGATTTTTTCTTATTCAAACGTGCACTATAGCGTTGTGCGGCCGCGATTCTAGTACTTTGTTCCAAAGTCTGAACGCTCTCGGAATTATTTCTCTTGGTTGAAGGAATTTTGTTTAATGCACGTTTCAAACTTTCACTAATTTTTATCACCTCTGGATTACTTATTAATTTGGGTGGAGTGTCAGTTGTTGCTATAAAATTAGCTAATTGAAATCTTCCTACAGGTTCTTCAACAGGTCTACTCCGTACCACGTCTTCTAGTAAATCTATAATATTTGAGTGTGGTATAGCTTTATCATCAATGCTAACTGTACCTGAATTATCCCATTTAATACGATGCGATGCTGATTTCCAATGTTGAAGCAATAAACGTGCTTTTCTCACATAACCCTTGGAAATGCTTGCAAGTATCGCTTCATCGGTCAATGGGCTCGATATATCTTTATTTTCATGCTCTACATCAAGTATATTTGCATCTGATAAAAGTTCCTGACGTTCCAAATTTTTAAAATGAAGATATCTTCTTAAAATTTGTAAATATTTTTGACATTTTTCACGTTCATCGGTGATACTTTTTGAAAAAAGTATATCATGCATCTCAGCATCGAGACGAGTTAAATTATCACCCTTTGTCTGTATCGTTGGCTCTAAAGCATTACTCGACTCTTCTAATATATGTTGTTGTTGTTGTTGTTGTTGTTGTTGTTGTTGATACTGTTGCTTCGTCACTCTCTCGTATGTTTCCTCTGGTACAATAACCATTTTACGAGCGTGCTCCATATTTTAATTTCCAGAGACTCCAAATATTTTTGACACAAGTGCACCTATAATTGGTGCAAGTAACATTGGTAAAAAGGCACCACCGTTTTGAATAAGGACGCGTTTCTTTTTTTTCCACTCTTTTTCACTGTTATTACTACTGGATTTATTTAATAATTTTCTCAAGACACTTTTATGTTTTTTTAACTTTGACTTGTGTGAGTTTTTTATTTTAACGACTCCGCGCAATACATTTAACACGCACTCGCATATGTTTTTAATGAGTTTTTTATCAGCTACACGTAACAGTGCTAAGCGCTGTTGACTATCTGCATGACAAAGAGCATTCAATACTGCAACACACTTTTTTGTAAAATGCTTTGGTAGGCATCCACACTTTGTATCTTCTTTTTCTTCTTCTGCTTCAGTAGCAGCAGCAGCAGCAGCACCACCACCACATCCACGCTGTCTTCTACCCTGTCTTCTACGCTGTCTACGACTATCGGTTCTCGCAGACACTCCTCTCCCGGCCATTGTTTCAATCAGACTGAAGCTTTAATCATAGAATCCTCTACTTTTATCGGAATTTCTTATTCTTCTTCGGTACATATGCATAACTCAATTTATCATCGGGAAAAACAGAGGTGCGGAAACGAAATTCATCCTCGGTCGACTGTTTCAAATCCAACAAAAGATAGCCATGAGAAGTTGACGTACTATCGAGATACGCTTCTTGTAAAAATTTTGGGTCTTCGGGATAGACTTGACGTGCTAGATATTGTATTTGCGAACGATCACGTGGATTTTTAAAAATAACGAGGTAATTTGCATTTAATGAGATATCGCGTTGACCAGCTCCTTTGTGGAAAAGATTTTGTGTAATAAAAATCACACTTAAATTCTTATGATGACTTCCCTTTGTAAATAAATCGAGAATAATGTTATTCGAAGATTCTCTCATTAAATCATCGATAATTAATAATTTTTTCTTTTCATTGTCTTGAGAATAATCTGAAGGCTGAGGTAATCCCTCGTGAAATTCAACAATTTTTTTTCTACTCTCCCTACTTATGCCTCCTGGAAGAAAGTCTGTCTCATACGTAGACTGCCACTCGGCATAATAGAGTAATATCCGATCAAAAGTTACACTGCACATGAGTGGAAGATGTCGAAGAAACCTTTTGACAAAAACTGTTTTACCACATCCCGTGGGTCCGCTAACGATACACGTAAACGGATGTTTGAATCGCATATCCATTTTGCCTAGTACTCACACACACACACACACACACACACACACACACGAGAGAGATTTTCCTTAAAATAAGCTTATGGTACGCGGACGGTCGGCGGCGGCGGCGGCGGCGGCGCGACGCGGCACACGTAAAAATAAGCTAATTTTACGTGTGCTGAATCACAAGCTGTTATTACCGATGTTTAAGCTGATATTCGTGTCCAACAAACTAAATAACAACGCGAGTAAGCTGAATTACGCGTTAAAATGAGCTAAATTTCCCATAAGAAGCGTTCTCTTCGATGACAGAAGCTATACTGAGGATATAAAAATGTGTTAGGGATCTTTTAAATGGAAAAATAAGAAAATTATATAAAAATTTGTTTATTTTTATTTACAATAAATACATCCAAAAAGTTAATTACTCTTATATCCAAAAGGTAGAGACTTACGTGACGTAAGGTATCGTCGTTTTTTCAATACAACACAACATGTTTTCGATTCTTCACGCGTTACAACTTCATGCATTTTAGTTCTTCTGATAGTTTTGAATTTTAAGCGTATTTTACTACATTCATCATTCATTTTTTCAGATTCGTGATCTTCGTTTGCAAAGGCATTGTTAATCAAATTCTTAATGCTATCAAAATTAATTTTTACACCGTTTGAGAAGTTTAATGAGATACCTTTTACTTTACAACATTCAATTTTATCATCTTTATTGGGTGTTACAGCTGTGTAAGCGTAAAACTTTGGTCCTCCCGAAACAAAATTACTTATATACGTATTTTCACCATAACCACAAAGTTCATCTGTCATATCACCTAGTTTAGAGCCAATAAAAGGTTTATACTCATCCGAAGCATCGTCATGTGAAACAAATATACAAGAATCTGTGTCATAATAAAGAACACGATCACCCAACCTTTTCAAGTAATTATATAGTTCTAAACGTGCTTGAGCAGTGGTGTAAGCCGCAATCACGACACTCGTATGCGGGGCAGGAGTGACAGCCTCATCCTTGTATTGCCAATTCACGTACAGTATCTCATCATTAATTGCTAGTATATCATTAACATCTCTTTCCGGACAAGTAAGAAGTTTTAAAAGAGATTCACGTGATTTTACAACTTCAGTTTGTTTCAAATTACTCCGTTGTCCAAACTTTCCCCAAAACGAATTTAAGCAGAGTTTAGCAACAGCACGTAACCCTGAATTTTTTTCGATATTATTTTTATCCATAGTTATACCCTCATCGAGTCTATACTGTTCAATGTATTGTAATTTAGTTGCTTCATCAGTACACCATGAGGGCCATCCGCTAGCCTCTTGCTTGATTTTTAAGAAAGTATTTACGTATTCAGCAAAAAGACCTCCGCTACCATCAATTTGATTATATTGTGTCATCTCATATTGCCAAATAATATAAATTTTCGTAATACTGTAACCGAGTTCAACAGCTTTACGCAACTCATCAGCAACCCAGGTGCCCGTGAATTCACGCATTTTTGGGTCTTCGTGATTGCAGTCACACTGCTGCATTTCTTCACAGCATGAGCGGCAAAGAGCAAAAAGAAGACGTCCGTGCATTTTAATTGGTAAGAGTGGAATGTGCAGGTCGCGCGGTGGTAAGATACTACATTTAACTAATCCTTCAATATTGTTGAGATTATTGTTATTCCCCTGTGTTAATTCGTTGCAGTCTTCACCAATTAAAATTCGCGGATGTCCCACGGGAAATCGACCTCTTTTACACACGTATGGATAAAGAGAGCATATATCTGTATATTGAATTTTTTCGTTATTTCCGATCGTGTACTCAGTAACTATATTCTCCGTTCTACCTCCAAAAAAAGCATCGCGCGGATTCAACGTTATACGACTCATAAGAGGATGCTGTGTTACATATTCGTAGATTTCGCGATTCTCTGCTTTTACCCGATCAAAAGTACATTCCCATATCTCTCGAACTTCGTAACCCAGGGCTTTTATTTTTTGAATTTTCCGAAAAGTATTCTCGTACGACTCATCCATAGTTCTGCCATATGACATTATTTTATCTCGTCGTTTATTAAAGCAAATAGGGAAACCGTGTGTGTAACAGCCTTGATATTCAAAGACAATACCTTTATTTGCATTGTCATTTTCCGGAGGTAAATAGCCATCTACACGAAACCCTTCTGGTAGCATAAATTCACGTGCTCTACCCGCGTGTATGATTTCCCGACCAATCTCACGTTCACACTGTAACAGCCACTGTATTGACTTTTGCGAATGATTATCAGCGCGTCGATATCCACCTGCTGGAATGATACCGATAGTTTTTTCGCTTAAGAAATTTTTTCTATACACAACGGAGCATGCAGAAGCTATGGTCGTTGCCTCTGTAAACGGACAAGTATTCCCGCCTTAATGAAAATTTTCCGAAAAGCCATGCATGCAAGTCTTAAAATTTCTACATCCATACGGCAATAATCGAGTATTTCACGTTGAAAATCAAACTCATAAGTATTTCGGTTCTCCTCATACCATACAATAAACTTTTCCCTCTCAGACGTCGACATGGCATTAGGCGCATAGAACGATGCTTCGGGTAAAGCCCCAACATAATTTTGATTATCTAAAGTATTGAATAGATGAGGAAAATATCCTTTTTTGCTAGCTGGCGGTAGAGAAAAGGTTTGTGGTAAAGCACTTAATTTCATGTGAAAATAGTTTAAGCTATGAATAAATTTTGTTCGCCCGCATTGAAGCATAATTATATTTTGTCCATTCAATATTACGTTCGGTACTATTGAGGTATTTTCAACGATTTCTCTCAAAATAAATTGCGCATCAAACCCACGAGAGTTATGAGCAATACAAATTATTTGACCGAAGGTAGTTTTTTCGCGTACTGTCAAACCTATTAATTGTTTAACTGGATCATCGCGAAATATATGCTCTCTTACACCACACGTATGGCATAGTATATTTATATTTTCATCATCCATGCAATCATCGCAAACCTGTTGTACAACACATAGATTTGGAATGTGTATTTTTATCTCTGTATGTTCACGGTAAGCAGAATCTTGACGCGTCTCAAAGTCATAAAAAATAAATAAGTTTTTCTTTGGGGATTTACGATTAATCTGTGCGTTAACATTACGTCCAATGGGTTGAATATAACAGAGCTGATTTACATCATGTTTTTCGCGACATAAGTTGCACCAATTGATTCCACACTCATGCTTTGACTTGTATATATTAATTCGTTTGCAACACATATTACAAACTTTTACTACATCGCATATTTTTTTATTTTTTTTTTGTATGATCCATCTATTTTGTGACGGTCGAAACATATTTGTCCGTAAAATTCGCGGTTACATTCTACACACTTTATAATATCTATATTAGAATTACACGTTGGCGCACAAAAACACCTGTCACATTTGGCTGTGCATCTATGCTCATCTACGTATCTATAGCTTTTATTACAATGTTCGCAGAAAAAACGATTGCGTGCAGCACCGGTTAAATTTAATATTGTATCGAAATGACGCCTTCGCGCGTCGTACAAAAGATTTATAACGTCAAAAGAATTTGAATTTAACAGAGGTCTTCCATCGTAAAAGGGCAGTTCTCCACTTCCAAAAGATAAACTATCGTATATTACAATAGCGATATTTTTTGCGACATAATACCGCTGATACGTCTCTATTTCTCGTATACCGCACCCGTTTGCAGGAATTACGACGTTTGCATTAATAGTAAGGAGATTTGCGCGCTCTTTTTGCATGCCACGTCTGCTATCTCTGACAATATTCCAAGTATCAATGGCTTCGTTTGAAAAGAATTTTTTATACATCATATAAGCCTCCCCGACAATTAAAGCTCTTGGCAAGCATAAATTATCGTTATTCCTTATAGATACAACCGATCTCTGAGATAAGCTATCAACACTCATCCTCTTTCTACTTCCACCTCGGCCACCATTAGGTATATTAACAAGTGTTAATGTTAGAATAAAGCTCTCATCTATTTGAAAATCCTCATTACTCTGAGATAATCCGCTTATTAAATTCCATAAATCATTGTAAAAAAAATTATTTACTAATCGTAAAGATAACCCACCCGGGCCTCGTGCAAAATTTAAACTTCTAACGGAGACGCCAATCATGTCGTTTTCATTACATAATGAAATTATATAAGAATAAATATCGCGAATAACTAACTCCAACCAAACTATCGGATTTATAGATCCATCCTTCGGAGGAGATCTTATTTTTAGCACAATACATCTACCTTCTATTTTATACTTAGATATATAATGCGAATTTTGTTGGAAAATATCAAAACGATTACCAGGAGGCTGGATATCCTCATCCTCTCTCTCCTCATCGACTCCTTGATAATCCATATTATCGTCTGTTTCGCTTCTCTCCTCATCCTCATCGCTGATCTCCTCCTCCTCCTCCTCCTCCCCCGCCTCCTCATTCACCTCACTGGGCTGATTATCCTCTTGCTTGTAGTCAGACAAATCATCATTATTGCTGCTTGAATTTTCAATTCTTCTTCTTTGTCCTCTACCAACTTGAATAGAAAAATCACTTTCATCGGCCTCGTAATCCTGCGATTCTACAGAAGTATTGGTGTTCGAAGATGATGTAGATAAGGGAAAAATGGTTGTAGAAGAAGAACAAGATGAATCGTCAGAGTGATTATATTCTGAAAAAATTTATTGAATACAAAATATTTGAATACGCTATTTTACACTCTGTTATTTTAAATTATTCTTCTGGTGGTCCTGAAAAACTCTGTCCCAGACGATTAAACACTTCAGGTAAATTTTCAGTGTCTAACAGTATGGAATTTTTATCTTTACAAGCATTGAAAAACCAACGTATTTCTTGTGCTCTTCGAACATACATGATACGCATGATATCTTGTTTCAAAGCCCTGGGGTACTTTGCAAATCCTTCGAGACCACGCCGAATAACTTAAATAATATTTAAAAATAAGAATTTATTTCAAGAAAAATGTATATTTAAATACAGCATAATACTCACGTTCATTAATTTGACGATCTCTTGGATTTCCCTGGTTAAAAAAATGCTCAGTAACCAATCCTCCAGCGCTTCTTCTTGTGTACCGCATTTCTTCGGGTTCTACTGGTCGGGCCAAAAAGTCGAGGATTTGTTGCCGTCTTTTAACACATGGATGCTCCGCATACTCAATAATATTCTCGCTTTCATCAGCTGCTCGTTCCATCAAGCGCTGTAGAATATTATTAGCAGCAGCTGTTGGCTCTATACATGTGGCAAGAAGGTGGTCAACATTAACCATGCGCTGAGAATCCCTATTGACAGGTACATCTTCAGCCTCTTCTGCTCTAGCATCGTGCTCATTCTGCGCTCTCTCTACTGCTTCATCCTCCTCCTCCTCCTCCTCCTCCATAGCCTCATTCACCTGAAGACGCACCGCTGCAGGCGCCGCAGCCACCGCTGCTGCTTCTCCCCTTACGGCTTCGCTCTCCTCCGCCCGCAACTCCTCTCCATGTGCATCGGCAGCGCTCACCCCCACCATTTCAGCCGGTACAAACTGTACATCGGCTACAGCATTCAGCGCTTGCGCTGCATCCTCCTCTTCCGTCTCACTTGCCTCTCTTTCTTCCTCCTCCACCTCCTCCTCCTCCTCCTCATCTTCATCCGATGACGTAGGTTCAACATATTCACTTGATGTGTATTCTGTAATATCATTATCATCTTCATCAGAGGTTATGTCGGCTAACAAATTTTCTAACGCTGAAAAGTAAAACAATTTTATGTTACAAATACAGAGCTTACTTTTTATAATATACGTTATATGTATTCGAAGGTAGTGATGCATACAACACATGAATATTAAAATCTCTTTGATGTCGAATAAATTAAAACAAAAATATTAACCGATATTTGATTACACATTTTTTTTTAATAAAAAAAGCAAGAAGTATAGTGAGAAAAACAGTTGTTTAAAAAAAAGTATTCTCACTGTCATAGAATATAGCGGATGTATATTCTTTGATTTTATAATTATACGTTATATTATTGTAATGATAAAGAAATACGCATCGCATACTATGTAATATGACAGATGTAAGAAGCTAATATTCCTAGCGCTGAAGCAGACGACTTGAAAACGCTAGGCGTCATACGCAGCAGTCGACGCGTTCTACGGTAAGAGCAGACGACACTGCGTTACGAATGCGTGTATGCGCGCGCGCGAGTGAATGAAACAGAGCTTGTAGCTACAGTAGCAGACGACACTATCAGCTGTGGCACCGTTTACCTCGTCGCCAAGTACAAGTACTGTTTGATTTTTATTAATGACAACGCTATATAGTGCAGAAAAATTGCAACCAATAAAAATGTACTCACCATTATTCTCCTCGAATGCTGTCATTAACCGCGTCAACACAGGTAAATGCGCAAAATTCTGTTGCATACAAAATTCTGCTGCGCATCGCACAGCTAAGTTGCATTTTTTAAAAATGCGTCTATGAAGCTGTGCAATTTTCCGTGGCCCACAGCATCGTAAAAGACGTGAAAACTCGCGGCATAATTGGCACGCTACCATACGTTTCACGCGTAGACACCAGCTTCTTGTACACCTGCGTCTAACAACACTATTTGCTTGAAGATTGCCCGCGATGCGAAGCACTACACTGCGTAAAGACTCCTCGGCTACGTTATACATGCTTGCGAGCTCTTGATTTAATGCAACTACTCTCATGACTACTGAGCTCCTGAGGTCAACGTAGAGTTTATATAGTATAAAAACGTCTTGCTAGTGGGGGGATGTGTAGACTCTCGCAATAGTATAAAGCACAAAAAATAACATCCTGTGATAAGTTTTGTCTCAGCTTTATCATTCGTGAGTATCAAAATTTCGCCGAATGTCACTTACATGGTCAGAGGATCGCCTGATTAATAGATATTATATTACCTACGTTCTCACGGTCCAAGATGCATAACAATCTGAAATAATGATACCGTCGTCGATTCTCGCACGATACAAGGCGACTGAAAGCAATGCTCTATCACATTTAATAGCATTCGACTTCCTGTGTAAGCGATGACTATAGCGATTCTCATACAAGCAGTATCAAATATACGGCTCCGAGAATCCACGTGTTAATTACATTTGAGATTACTCTGAACCGTTGTTTTGTCACACTGATCCATTTTTTCCGCGCATAGGTATCAAGTGTAAAGACTTTTACCGTCGAGTTGATACTAAAAATATCAAGTTCACGCTTAGAGCAGTCGAGAGTCAAAGATCATGCTCTCTCTCTCTCTCTCTCTCTCTCACACACACACACACACACACAATCGTAAAAAGTATCCCGTGTTCGTCGAGCAGCAAGCAGTATCAAACACGTATAGTTGTTTTGTCACACTGATTTATCTCCGCTGTATAGGTATCGCCTGCTAAGACTCATGGCGACAAGTGGATACTAAAAAATATCAACTTCCTGCGAAGAGCACTTGAGAGTCAAAGGTTATGCTCTCTAACGCTCGTAAAAAGTATCCCGTATCCGTCAAGCATTTCGCTGTACAACGCGTCACCCAGCTCGTTCGGGTATCGGGTGTACGAGCACACGTGCGGTATCGAACAATAATCAACACTAGTCTAAATTTTTCTCCTTCGTCCCTCCTTCTCCTCCTAGACTCTACAGATGACTGCTTCGACTACAGTCGTCAGTTCCAACTTGATCGTAGTTCCACTAGGATGTCGGTGAAAAGTATTGTTTTACGCCAGTTGGAGGAGAAGAGCGCTCTATTAAAATCACGGATGGAGCGTACGTCGCGGCTCATACAACAGCACCGCGACACGTATGCTGAGCTGTACGAGGAGCGTGAAGAGATAAAACGCACGCTGCACATCATGCAAGGTTCACCTTCGATCGGCCCCGTCAATTTCTACATCCCTAAGCTTGGGGATGTATGTGAAGTGTGTGCGCGGGTCATGAAACGTATGACCATACGCACACGCTGGACGTACTGCACGGAGTGCAGGGCGCGACGGTGTACGATGTGCAGCAAAAGAGAGCTGTGGTGTTGCAGCGTAGAAACAGATAAGACGGAGGAGACGAAGGAGGTAGCCGAGAAGTTAGTGCAGCAGCAGGAGGTTAGTTAGTTAATAAGGTAAATATCTTATGTTTGTCACAATAGATTAATTATGTGTATCTTTACACAGGTGGTGCATGCCGATGAAGATGCTGCTATGCTAGATGTTGTGAAAAGAGAGGAGCAGCAGGAGGAAGCGGAGATGCAGCAGAAGGAAGCGGAGTTGCAGCAGGAGGAGGAAGCGGAGGGTGATGAAGTCGATACGGAAATTGATATAGGCGAAGAATTTTGTCAGTTCGACTCGCCTGCATCTCCCGACAACATAGCTAACAGGGGAAAGCTTGTCATCGTGAAGATAGAGGCGAGTGCTGAAGAAGAGACAATCGACGTCGTATCGTGAAATTTTGTGTTTATGTGCGTGAGTGTATAGTGAACGCGTAAGTTGTATCATTAATTATATTTACCGTGTATGTGTGTGTATGTGTGTGTGTGTGTGCCTAGATTAGTAATTAAGAGTAAGGAGTGTGTGTAAGAGAGAGAGAGAGCGTGTACGTAAGAGAGAGAGAGAGAGAGAGAGAGAGAGAGAGAAGGAAGAATGTGTGCGTAAGAGAGAGAGAGAGGTAAAGCTTTTGCGTGAGAGAGAGAGAGAGCGTGTGTGTAAGAGAGAGAGATAAGTAAAGCTTGTGCGTGAGAGAGAAGGAGAGATGGAGAGAGAGCGTGTGTGTAGGAGAGAGGGGGAGAGAGGAAGAGCATGTGCGTAAGAGAGAGAGAGAGAGAGAAGGAAAGCTTGTGCGTGAGAGATAGAAGAAGAGAGGAAGAAAGGAGAGAGAGAGTGTGTGCGTGAGAGAGAGCGAGAGAGAGTAGGAAAGCTTGTGCGTGAGAGAGAAAGAGATAGGGGAAAAAGAGAGCGTGTGAGTAAGAGAGAGAGAGAGAGAGAGAGAGAGAGAGAGAGAGAGAGAGAGAGAGAGCAGTGTAAGAAGCTAGTGTCCCTCGTGCATTAGCAGACGATACGATTGTGTGTGTGTGTGTGTGTGTGCTCGCGTAAGTGTACGTATGTGTACGTATGTGTACACATGTGTGATTGGATTTACATTGTTTATAATTCGAATAAATAATTTTTTTTATAATAAAATCCATTATATATTGTAAGAAATGATTTTTTTTATTTACTAACTTGGTGTGTGACATAACAAATGACATCATTACTATCGTATCCTCATCTTATCAATATAAACAAATAATTAAGTCAAGGTATTGTTTGTTTACACAAATAATTAATTAAAATTATCTATACATGTAATAAAGATAATGTTAATTACTTGTTTGTATAAACAAACATGATACCTTATCTTATCTTTATTACTTGTTTACATTGATAAGATAAGGATGCGCCAGTGATGACGTCATTTGTTATGTCTCCCCATACCGGCTTACTTACTACTCGCTTGCCTGTTTATACATAATAAAATAAACATCTACATCACAAACTTACATGAATACACCGCATATAAGACACTAAAATGATGGATATTGCCTGCGACTGACTCAAACACTAAGTTGAAGAATATCTATCAAGATCAACATATTTAAACTCCATCATTGGTAATCTTGAACACACAGATTCCACCTGATGTTTTCTAATATCCACACTTAAGTACATATTAAAAACTATATATGTCAGTGTGAATGTGGTCATGTTTATACAAATACATAAATGTGTGCAAGGTTAGGTTGCCATTCTTAAAATGTCCATAATTTTTTTGACATATTATGCCCACTTACCATCACCTGTTAACAGGGACACATGGCTACGATATGCCACATACTTATCCAAAGAATACATGACTAATGTAAGTTTTATTATATTCGTTAAGATTAATCATGATTCATAAAAAGGAGGATTTATTTTAAGGAGTTAATAAGGAATCAACGTGTATGCTTTAGTAGAAAGTAAATTTTTTACTTTCTAAAAACTTGACAAACCTCTTGAATATTGTAAAACATATAACAAGGTGTCAAGGATAAAGTATAAAATCTAGATTTAGTGTCAGTATAAAAATAATTACATTAAAAAAAACAGTTTAAATTTTATGATAACAAAACTTCACAAACTTATAAAACTCTTCTTGCAATTATTATAAAATATGTACTAAGATGTTATATAAAATATATAAGTTTGAATGTAGTATTAATATGGAATTAATGATATTTTCAAAAAGAAATTTTACATTTAGCGTTATCATTTAATTTGATTAATTATATATATTTTAAACTTTATACTTAAATTCTTTGGAATATATTTTATAATGTTGTAAATTTTCAAATGGTGAAAGATGTATATTTTTTTATAAATATGATTCTAAGGAATAAGGAATTAAATTTTTTTCTAAGTATTAAAAAAAATGATTAAATTATTACCAGATAAAATCTAAGTTATCAAGTTCAAAGCACGCTGATCTAATTTCTAATATAAATAAGATCAATGTATATAAAGTTAATAATAATTCATTGAAACTTATATCTTTAACTATTTAATAATGTAAAAAAATTAATAATATTTTTAAAAACGATATATTTAAAATAAAATAGAAATACACTTATATATATTCAATAGTTACAACATTAAACCATTATAATAAAATAATAAATATTATTATTATTATAATAACGTACTCAATTTACCCGGCTATGCTACCATGCATCCCACGAATAATGACTTATAATAATATATTAATATAATTTTTATTTAACATTTTTTAACCCTGCTAAAAATGACCAATTAAAAACGATTAAAACCTTAATTGGGTTTAATACGGAATTGTGATCCGGAATTATCGAATTAAAACCGATTAATACGATTCAAACCGATTATAAAAATTGATCGGTTTTAATTGTATTTAATCGATTCAGTTGAAGCTTTCTCTGATCAAAATCTGACGGATTCAACCGGATTAAAACCGATTAACTTTTATAATTGGTTTAAATCGTATTAATCGGTTTGAATTCGACAATTCCGGATCACAATTCCATATTATGGTTTTAATCGTTTTTAATTGGTCATTTTAGCAGGGAACTTATAAATTTAAATTAGATCTTATAATTACATTTAATTTATATTAAAAATTTTAATATTATTAACTCAAATTTTTATATGAATTTACAATCAAATTTTGTAGTATAAACTAATAAATAAATAAATCTAATATAGTTGTAATTTTGAAAAATGCGCCATAATATGGTAATTGATCTCGTTTTGAATATTCGTAAGTTAAAGTAAAAGTGGTCCCTACTGAAAAAAATCAGATGAGAATTAACTGATAATCAGCTGATTATTAGCTGATAATCAGTTGATAATCATGCCAAAAGGTCAGCTGATTATCAGGTGATTTCAGCTCAATATTTATTAAACCTGATAGTTATAAATATACGTTTATATGAAATAAAATGTTAATGATAATCAGGTAATAATCAGGTGATGATCATTCAAAATTTGTCAACTTTAATATATTTATTATAAATTATTTAAAATAAGTAAAATTTATAAATCTCACATAATGAGGGCCAGTACTGGTGTTACATTCAGAATCATAACATGAAAACTCTGGATGAGAGTTCAAACATTTTTGTATTTCAATAATTTAATCTAAATAAAATTTTTTTCGTGTTAAAAAATAAAAATGTCATCACACAAATTTAAATAATAAGTATTATGTTTTAATGTTATAATGCGATTACTTTTGATTTTAAAATAAAGTTATTTTTAAATATTGATATATTATTTTATTATTGTTTTTGTTTCATATTTTTATTATCATAAATTTGTGGAATGTATATTTAAAACTTGAAATAATGTTTAAATAGAACGAGCGAGCGTTAGCGAGCGATTTTTTACCTAGTTTAAAATTAATGTTTTAAGAAATGCATGTTATTTAATGCAGCACTAGAATGCA
The DNA here is from genome assembly GCA_037356405.1 of Nasonia oneida. NCBI lineage: Eukaryota > Metazoa > Arthropoda > Insecta > Hymenoptera > Pteromalidae > Nasonia > Nasonia oneida. The sequence goes on along the minus strand of JAZHPH010000581.1, from coordinate 19,440 downwards.
CAACAAAATAATACAATAATAATCAACAGCATCATATAAATAAGTATAGCGCTATCATATATAACAATATCATGCAAATACTGCCGATGAAATATGAAAAAAATATGACTCTCTGAAAAATTCATTATCAGCACGTCCACGCCGTGATAGTCGGGCAACGAAAGAACTTTAGCTAACACTGGGAGGAAAAACTACGAAAGCGTTGGAATCAATGCGCAGGTAAAAGCTTATACAATTTTTCTTATATTTATAGATAGTATATATCTGATATGTATATGCAGTCTACGCAGTGCTTTTATAGCTCAGTCTGTTTTTGCCCTTTGAAGCGGAGAGGTCGTTAAAACATAAAAATATTTTAAAAATATGAGTTTAATATTTTTCTAATTTACTTTTCCTTTCATAGGATGATAAACGTGATTGTTCAACGATAGCGGACTAAGCATTAATAAACAAGTCAGTTTAGACTACACCGATTTCCGTATTGATTCCGACTATCGATTGCGCGTTTTTTTTTTTTCACCTACGAGTCCGAAGTGAACATTTGCATTAACTACGATCTCCTAGAAGATAAGCGACTGTTCTGTCACATTATGGTGACGAACGCCTCCAAATTTTTACATCTAAATTTAACAAGCCTTGCATTTTACTTCGTATATTCAGGTAAAAGCTACACAGGCCTCCGCCAAACCGGTATACCGACTCGCGACTCGTCTTCGTCCTCCGACGAAGAGCGCGAAAAGGAAAACTCCCCGATACTCGGGCGGAAGAGCCAAACAAAGAAGAAAGCTTTGCTTGCAGTCGGTCTTCTGAATAAAGCTGCGGGCGCTATAACCGCCGGCGCGCAGGACGAACTGGTCGCAAGGTACGAACATGAACAAGCGGCCCCTGCTTTAGCAGCGGTGTCAGCCAGCCCGTACGAATGCCCGACTGGGAACGCATCGGTATTCGTAAATGCTCGGAAAACCGTTTATACGGTTAGCGATTCTTGCTCGCGGGACCCAAAATCATTTACGACGCCTGCAGCCTCACATCTTACGATAGGCAGCCTCGCTACTTCCCATAGCCGCGCCAAGCGCAATCCCGACGAGAACAGGCCAGGCGCGAGCGCTGGCAGCATCGTGATGCAGCTTGGATCTGACCAACAGCTGCATGATGCATCAGCACTGATAAGCGACGGCAACACGAGCCGAGACGGCTGCGTGCCGTCAGATGATGACAGAGACAGCACAGCCGCGGTCAAGGCCGCGGTGGCTGATGATAAGTTAAAGCACTTCGTTGTAGCCAGGGTCAGGCCTCCTCGCGAAAAACCCACTTGGACAATTCCCGAAGACTAGGAGCCTCCACCTTTCGTGCACCTAAAGGCTTACAACGAGCACTTTTTCCGTTTTAAGGAAAATTTGGTGTACCTGTTCCGGCTGATGGATTTATATCATCCGAGTTACAGGAGGCGTTGATAGAACGACATTATTTAAACCTGAACGACTTGACTAATGAGCATTACAAGCTCTCATACCTCTGCAAATGTCTAAGAACACTCAGAAGTGTCGTTCTAAAAGAGGGCATACGCAGCTTCGCGGTAATTCGTGATCTAGCAATGCTTACTCTTGCCGAATGGCCCAATTTCGTGAACCTTTTCGACTGCACGTTTGCCGGAAAAGCGGTCGTCGCAGTGCTATACAACAATAACTGATCCATGCCCCCAGTCGCTGATAGACTCAAAATTATAAAAGAATATTACGAGGAGGCGATGGGAGGACACCGGAGCATGCATAAAACGTACAACAAATTTGCTAATGATTTTTATTGGCGCAATATGCGTCCCAACGTCGAACAGTTTGTTGCTCGGTGCCAAAGTAACAAATTGATTCGCGTTAAGACACGGCTTCCACTACTTATTAACTCAAATCGCGTTAGACTTCTACGGCCCGTTAGAGCGTACGAAACGAGGTAACAGATACATTCTGTTGGCTCAAGACATGCTGACAAAATATGTTATCTTAATACCGACGAAGCGCGCGAATGCGGATGAGGTCGCTCGGACGTTGACCAAAAAAATAATTTGCGTGTTCGGGCCTCCGGCCGCGATCGTAACCGATCAAGGCACGCATTTCCAAAACCGCGTACTCGAGGAACTCGCAATGATTTTCGGCATAACCAAGTATTGTACCACGGCCTATCATCCGCTGGCGAACAGGTCGATCGAGCGTATGCATCATACTCTCACGGAGTATCTGAGGAAGTACGTGAAGAAAATTGACAGATGGGACGAATAGACGGCCGTCTGTCAACACGCGTACAATTGTACTGAACATAAGAATTCACCGCACGAGCTTTTGTTCGGTATTAAGCCCAGAAACTCCGTCGAGTTTTTCCCAAAATAACGGGGACGTATCGATCGAGGCCGAAACAAAATATTACAATCAGTCTTTTTATGGACTACAAGTTTATAAAACGTAGTAATAAAATACTTGTGAGAGAGAATGAAACAGTTCTATTTAGAACTATAATCGCGGCGCCGCGATTTTTACTGCGAGAATCTTTACCGAGCAATGAAAGAGCGCGCTAGGCGGCAATGATGCGCGCGCAGTAAAGATTTCTTACAGCGAGAACGTTCTCTCTACCGCACGCAAAAGAGCGTGCGTACCCCCACTCCTCAGCGCGCGTGCTATTGGTTCGGCACAGATGCGCGCGAAGGTATAAGAGAGAGCGCGCTTTGATGAGCGCTATCAGTTATTCATCGTTCGTCATGGAAGCTTCAGCAGCAGCAGAGCAACAGCCGCGACAGATTCCCCCATCTCGCGAGCCGCGCAGCGGGAGCGCGCGGGAACTAGAGTCGCATTTTCGACAGCGGACGGCAGCAGTAGCGATAGGCTTTCTTTACTACCTCGCGCGAAGACAAAGTTACATTTTCTACGGACGATGACAGCAGCGGTGGCCTTCAGCTAAGGACAACACAACTAACGAATCAGTCCTTTTCAAGACTACAAAAAATACTAACGTAGAAATAAAAGACTGGTGTGAGAATGAAACAGTTCTTTTAAGAACTTAACGTAAGTTAGAACGCGACAAGTACGACGGCAGCAGATGTTCCCCACTATCTTGAAATCTCACGAGACCTAAGAAACTTCCAACGAATTCTCTCAGACCTCCTTCTCGCCACGTAAAAGAGAAGGAGTCGCGGAAGGTGCCGCTCTCCCCTCCCTCTCATGGTCTGTGGATCATAGAATAATTACCCCCAGCATCGTTGGACTGTTCGCCATTTTGAAATTTAATGTATAAAAGTCGGAGCGACTTTTTCGCCTCCAAAGGCGAATTTATCGCCAAAGAAATTGGCATAATACCAAGTCGCTTTAGCGACGAAAATGCCGAGCCACGAAGTATTCTGCTGACTTCACCGATTTGCTGCACGGAGCATATTGCGGCAGAATACCTACCAACGAACCAGTGGTTGACAAACAACTTTCATGGCATCGCTTGGGATGATGGCTACGTCCCCTTCCTGAAGATGGAAGAGGAGCTCACCGATCACGTAGCATACGCCACCAAAGTATACGTGAAGGGTGCGGAGAAGAAGGACATCATGAAGCAGCTATGCCCGACAGTCAACGTTGTGGACCTGACCGACTATGGCTGTCCACCATTTCGTAGACTGCCCTGATTATAACAATACTTCGAATCATGTTTGCGCACAATTGAACGTTCAAGTTCTCGCAGAGTGTCTCGAAAAATACTGGATGTAGATATATGTATTTGATATAATAAAAAAAAAATTTGAAAAAAATCTGTCGTTTTCACGACAAAAATATTCGTAAAAACGTACGGAATAACTGTTTGTACATGCACCTTTCTCGCGCATCTCCTTCTCGCTATAAGAAGGATGTCGCGAGCGAGAGTGAGTCATTATTCGTATAGCTCTCAAACAAGCAGCAGCAGCATGTGGGCCTACAGCGTGTTCTCGCTACATCAGAGCGTCCCCGATCTCTGCACGCCGACGGCAGCCATGGCGAGCAGTATCTCCGTTGACTTGTCTACTTGTTTGACTACTTTGACGTTAATAACCTCTACGGGTAGGCCATGACGCAATCCCTGCCTTGCTCCGGCTTCAAGTGGATTGAGGAGATCGAGAACGCGAGTTTCTACGACGTGGTCGACGACAGTCCCATTGGCTATATCCTCGAGGTGGATCCGGAATATCTGAAGGAACTCCACGACTCTTACAAGGATTTGCCTATGTGCACAGAGTAGCGCCAGAGTCGAAGCAAGAGAAGCTGATGACTACGCTCTACGACAAAGAGCTTTACGTCGTTCACTACAGAAGTCTCAAGCAGGCGCTCAAGCATGCTCTCCGCTTAAAGAAAAGGGGACTCAGCATTTTTGATCTCTCCAAGTCGCTCGTGTACAGATTCCACTACGACTACATGAGGAGTCGATTCGGCGACAACTGCAAGCTGCTCTATACCGATACGGATAGCTTGGTGTACGAGATCGGTGGCCGCGACGTCTACGAAATCATGAAGGAGGATCTCTACGAGTTCGACACGTCGAACTATCCGCAAGACAATCCGTTCGAGATTCCGCGCGCCAATAAGAAGATCGTCGGTCTCATGAAGGACGAATGCAATGGGAAGATCATTACAGGATTCGTCGGCTTGCGCAGCAAGATGTACGCTGTTTGGATTCAAGATCAGCAGATGTCTATCCAGAAGGCTAAGGGCGTGAAGAGTGCTGTGGTGAAGAAGACGCTCACCTATGAGGACTACGTACACTGCTTACTCGAGAACGCTACGATCTCGAGAGAGCAGTGTAATATTAGCTCGCGACTTTACGTTTTCAGGTCGGAGAAAGAGAGCAAGGTGGCTCTAAGTCCTAACGACGACAAGCGATATTTGCTAGAAGGGGAAAACACTGATACGCTTTCTTGGGGCCATTACAAAATCCCCGAAAACGCTCGCAAAAGAGCGGCTTCTGTCTATTCGTCACTAAGAAGCAGAACGGAAGCCTTGAATTTTCTTTTCTTTGAACATGTATATATCTGTGTATTTATTATGAATAAACTATGTGTCGTTTTCACGACAAATACAAAGAGAAATAACGAGGAACAAAATATTTTTCACACTGACTGAGATTTGTCGATCCACGTATTGTGAGTGTTGTCAAATCCAAGCCACTTTACAAATACCTCTTTACCTCGTCTCTTCAAGACCCTTTTGCATTTTTGAATTCTTGCTCGTAAAAGCAGCCAGGGATAGGCTCATCGTGAAAGTCTCTTAGTTCCTAAGTTACTGGCTTCGTGCGTCTGGCTCGGGATATAGTAAATATCTTGATCGACCAATTCTCCTTTAGCCTTTTTCGAACAAATTTTTCGCTTTGCTCACTGGGACTTTGTCATTGACTTTAAACTTTGGTTTCTGCTGCTGCTTTGCTGCTGCTGCCTCGTGTGCAAACTTTTTCATGACTAGCTCCACATTAGCAGCCGTCACATCCTTAGGCTTCATACCGATAGTACCATGCTTGCGACTGTTGTAGGCAGTTAGGAGTTTACTCAGCACATCGTACCATTTGAAGCTGCCGCGTAAACTAAACTGCTTCCACATGGCATTTGTTGGAAAGGATGCGTGGAATAAATAATAATAACTTTGAGGTTTAAATGATAATATATTGAAAGGCTTGAGAGCTTATTCGGCAGTACATCCGCTCTACTCGGATTCTTACAGGCAAGAGAGAGAGAGAGAGAGAGTATAGTACAGCGTCGCATAGTCTGACTCCACGAAGCTGAGTATACAGTATAGTATGCGCTTAGAGTATATGCTCGCGTTCAATCGAGCTTGTCTCGTTGCACCAAATCGTTGACAACCAGTAGATGGCGCGACGAGTACCGTTTTAAGTATTACGACTGTATAAATTTACATATTACAACACGCCTCCTGAATTTTACAGTCGTGATATTTTTTCATTATAATTCGATACATTTGAGTTTTCAATTTTGCATACAATTTGTCATCACACTTTACAATAATTGAATTGAGATCATTTCAAGTGAACTTGAGTTTTTCAACTGAACTTGGCGATTATTACTCTGAACTTTTGTATATAAATGCTTTAGATTAACCTTAAACCTTTTCTATTGTTTAGGAACTTTGTTTTTGTTGTAATATAGTAAGTATTATAATCTTGATTATAAGTACCAAAACGGTACTCGTCGCGCCATCTATTGGTTCGCGACGATTTCGTGCAGTCAGACGAGCTCATGCGAGAGCAAGTGAACTGCGCATGCATCGCGTGTACAATCTAAGCGCCGACTACGCTGTATACTCTGTACTCGCTCTCTTGCCTGTAAGACTCCGATGTGATCGGACGTGCCGACTACTGGGCTCTCAAGCCAGATTTAATATTACAATACACTATTATTATTGTTACGTCGGAATGAGCGCAACTCACCAATATACTTACTTTTATTCGAGTCTCTATCTGCTGTTATTTATTATTTATTTAGATTTACAAGGAAATCCCTTTTGGCTACCGCAGATGCGGTCACTGCCTTCCTGGAAAGGGAGCCGGATAACGAAATCACTTAGACGGGGTTAAGTTTTAAAGCAACTACTATAATGTATTTCACTCGTATTAGAGAAAAGAGAAAAGTACCTTGTAGTGTATATATGCGTGAGTGTGTGTGCGTGTGTAGAGATGCGAACGGCAGGAGGTTGCAGCTGTGGGTCCTTGTCGCTCCTTGAGCCTGGCGTCGGTGGTTCAGTGCGGTCAAGCTGGTGTGCGTCTCGGATCCCTTCGGCTCGTTCCTCCTTCGAGCAGGCGCAGACAGATGGGCGCCTTAATGTGTCGTCTCTCTTCTTAGCGATGAGAGAGGATGGTGTGTCTCAGTGATCGTGGCACTTATACAACTTGGTACCACGGAGGTAAAACTGTTTGTTTTCCCGAGTAATTCAACTATTTCCACAAGTCTATATTTTTCAGCGATGAATTCTTTTTTTTACTGATCTTACTCGCGACTGGTAGCGATTCAATATTAACTTATAAGCTGGTTCGAATTTAGTTGTCTGGCGACTTGCAGCGATTCGACTTGTAAGGCGACTTCAAGAAAACTGACGACGTGCACCCTTTTGCTCCCGGCCTTTATATACTGGAAATTCTGTAGCCTTGATTTTCCATATTTAGGAGTGCCTAACATTCTCACGACTTTCCTCTTGACTTTGCGTGGCCTCGTAAAATTTTTATTACCTTGAGTTTTTAGGAAAAGCGTCTTGTGACAGCTCTCCTGCTGCTTTTCGTCGCCTGCGTACTGTCATGTATAGCTTTTCCCTTTGTGTTACTTACTTAAATTGGCGTCGTAGGCGCGTAATGGAATCGGGGATTCCATTACATTATTAACCTCGGTATTGTTATTGATCCAACGTTTCCATCATGGTAGCAGAGCGTTGGAATCTCTTTTTCAATTCTACATCAACCTTCGGGGAAATGTAAAATTGAGGGGGGTTAAAAAGTGAGGTTAGAAGAAAAGCCACGTGGAAAAGAAGTTAACGGTTATTGTTAACAAAGTGAATCGCACAGTGAAAAATTGAGCAGTGAAATAAAAGGAGAAAATTCCTCGATAAAAATTATAAGCTTGTGAAGTATGAAAATTCGAAATTTTTGCGTCGAAACATCTGTCGAAAAAAAGAAAAATTTCAAATGAAGATTAACCAGTCCAGAAAAGGTTAAAGTCAAAAAATATATGCTCAGTGACGAAGATAAAGTTGTCAGGTACTAAACGAAAAGAAGATTTTCAAAAATTAACAAAGATTAAAGTGCGATGTCAATAGATTAAAGTCGGCAAGTGAAAAACGTGGTAACGTGCTAGTATAGAGCACATGGCAATTTTGAGGTTAAGCACATGTTTTTGTGGCTAAAGCAAAAAGTGAATCCAGAACACAATTTAGAAACTAAAGAAGCTCTTTGAAAAGAGGAAATAAGAAATCCGATTAGAAAATTATTTTTAAAAGAACTGAAGAAGGTTATTATTGTAACAAATAAAGTATATGAACATATAAAAGTAAAAGAAGAAGAAATGGATAATCAAGCAAAAATTGAGGATATTTTGATACCAGTTTTCGATCGTGCAAATTATACAAGTTAGAAAATTAGATTAATGATTTTATTAGAATATAAAGAGTGTAAAGATCCAGCAGTCAGAGCAATGACTGAAGATGAAAAAAGGACGAAGCCAAATGGAAGAAGATTGATCTAAAAGCAAGAACAATAATAAGTTCGATATCAGACAAACAGTTAGAGTATGTTGGTGAATGCTCAACAGCTCTTGAAATGATACAAAAGTTTGATAAAATGTATTTATCACAGTCCACAGCCTTACAAATAATATGCAGAAGTAAGATTGAAGAAATTAAGTTGAATAATTACAAATCAGTTGATGATCTTTTTGTGGAGTTCGAAAAGGTTATAAATGAGTTCAAATCGGCTGGTGGAAGACTAGAAGAAACCGAAAAATTAAGATATTTGATCAGAGCCTTGCCACCAAGCTATAGTTACATTGGAGATTTCATAGATATTATTCCAGAGGCTCAGAGAACTGTAGACTACGTGAAGTCTAAAATAAAAGATAAGAATATGCCTAAAGCCGAGTCAGATAATAAGAGTAACGTCAGTACTTTTGCAACCCAGGCAAAAGGTAAATGCTACAATTGTGGCAAATTTGGTCACTACAAGAGTGAATGCACGAGTCTACAACAATCGAGCAACCGAGGCAAAGGTGCTCAATACAACCAAGGTCAACGAGGTCACCAACGAAGAAACTACAGAGGTCGTGGGCGAGGCAGAGGACAAGGTCAACCCAGAGGTGACTCTTCAAGCGAGCAACAGGGCAACTATTTATCTGAATCATGGACAACACAGGTATGCCACGACTCGAACAATTCTTATACCTACCCTCGGAAAAAGTATAAGAATAATAAAACAAGTGAAGTAAATCACGTAACAGGTTGTAGCGAAAATTGTAGCGAAATCGATTGGTTGTTAGATAGTGGTTGCACATATCATATTATAAAAAATGATAAATTCTTTGATAAATGTGTAGATACCAGACGGTAAAATGGTAAAAGCAACCAAAATAGGTACTGTTAAAACTTATTTAAAAATTATTATAATCAAAATTATGTTGATATAAAATATGTCTATTACGTTGAAGGAATAAAACAAAATTTGATGAGTCTTGCAAAAATAACTGAAAATTATACAGTATTAGCAAATAAAGATACTGCAAAAATTTTTAATAAATCTAGAGAGTTAATAGACGTAGCATATAAAAAGGAAAATTTGTTTTATATGAAAAGTTTTGTATTAGAAAAGAAAAATAAATCCATGTATGTAAATTCAATAAAACTAACTGACAAAGAAAAATGGCATAGGGCATTAGGCCATGTAAATTTTCAATATTTAAATAAATTAGTAACTGATAGATTAGTTGAAGGACTGCCAGAAAAAATCAAAACTGTCGAAATAAAATGCGCAAATTGTATAGAGAGTAAAATGGCAAATGTACCTTTTGATAATAATAGAACAAAAACTACTGAAATTCTAGAATTGATCGGTACTGATTTGAATGGTCCACATAATACTACTGGTTATGGTGGAGAAAAATATTTCTTAACATTTGTTGATGATTATAGTAAGTGCACTAGAATCTTTTGTATTAAAAGTAAATCAGAGACTGCAAATTTTTTAAAAGAGATTTGTAAATTTAGTAGAAAATAAATTTAATAAAAAGGTTAAAAAATTACGTTGCGATAATGGTAAAGAATATCTGAATCACGAAATCTACGATTTTGTAAAGTCTAAAGGAATTGAATTATTGCCATGCCCACCATACATCCATGAATTAAATGGAGTAGCGGAAAGATATAATAGATCCGCAATGGATATGGGTAGATGCTTAATGCGAGAAGCTAAAATTTATAGGCGCTACTGGCCCGAAATCATAAATACGGTCGCGTATTTAAAAAATCGCACAATTGCAAATACAGCTGAAAATAAAACGCCATACGAAATATTCTTTGGTAAAAAACCTAATGTTGATCATTTAAAAATTTATGGCAGTCGAGTCTTTGTAAGAGTACCAGAAGCTTTACGAAAAAGCAAATGGGACGATAAAGCACAACTAGGCGTACTTGCAGGCTATGTTGACAACGGTTATAGAGCTTTAGTTAACGGTAGAATAATCAATGCAAGACATGTTCAAATAGTTGAAGAAAATACTCAATTAATTTGTCTAGAAAAATGCGATGATGAAAAAGATAGAGATTCGGAAAATAGCGAATCTATAAATAAAGTAAACGAAATACTGGACAATGAATCCGAAATTGATGAAAATGAATATGATGTAAATTCAAATAAACGAAACACTCTTATCTCTACTCAGACCTTCGGGGAAAGTAGAGATAACGAACCAAATCTTGACGTTGTTAAAAACGCAAAAGAAAATGCAGAAAATTGAACTGTAAAAAGAACATCCAATAGAAAGAAAAGTCCTATAAGTAGATATGGTAATCCTGTAACTAATTTCATTTATGTAAACCATATTGATGCAAATGTACCGAATACATTTGAGGAGGCGATAAACTCCAGCGAATATAAAAAATGGAAAATTGCTATGGACTCTGAAATAAATAGCTTAAATAAAAACAATACGTGGCGAATTGTTGAAAGACCAAATAATAAAAAAGTTATTGATGTAAAATGGGTCTACAAAAAGAAAAATAATAATGTTTATAAAGCTAGATTAGTTGTAAGAGGTTTTCGGCAAAGAGAATACATTGAAAATGTTTATTCGCCAGTAGGTAAAATGCAATCGTTGAAAATTCTACCGTCATATAGTTGTAAAAATAACTTGTTTATTGAACAAATGGATGTTGAGACAGCATTCTTAAATGGTTGTGTAAAATCAGAAGTATACATAAATCAACCGAAAGGTTATGAAACAGATGACAATAAAGTTTACAAATTGCAAAAAGCACTATATGGTCTCAGAGAAAGCCCAAGGGCTTGGTATGAATGCTTCAATAAATTCATAGAAAGTTTAAATTTCGTAAGAAGCAATTATGATCATTGTTTATATATAATTAATACAAGCAACGATCTTATATATATATATATATATATATATATATATATATATATATATACTAGTCTTTGTAGATGATCTCTTAATTTGTTGCAAAGATAAAAATAAAATAAACAAAGTCAAAACTAGTCTGATGAAAAGATTTGCAATCAAAGAACTAGGCAAAATAAGCCAATATATATAGGTATTGATATAGATTATAGTGATGATAGACATAAGATGACTTTAAGTCAAATTAGAGCAAGCTAGTCAAACAGACGAAAGAATAAAATACAGAAACATAATTGGCGAATTATTATACATAAGTACAGGCACAAGGCCAAATATAGCGTATAGCGTAAATTATTTAAGTAGATACCAAAGTTGCTACGACCAAACACATTATAAATATGCATTAAGAATCTTAAAATATCTGTATAAAACTAAAGATCTAAAATTGACATATTGTGATAACTTGAAAAACGAAATATTAGACTGTATGGTAGATTCTGATTATGCAGGTGATAATGTGGATAGATTATATGGAAATTTAATTTTTTGGAAAACGCATAAACAAAGTACTGTAACAAAATGTTCTACTTTTGCAGAGTACACTGTGACCGAGATACTGTTCATAAAAAATCTATTAAGCGAATCATTCAATATCAACTTCGATAAACCGATTAATATGTACGAGGATAACTCAGGTGCAATTGCGATTGCAAAATACGGTAATTTTACAAAAATTCGAAGCACATTGAAGATTAATATCATTATATTAATGAGAATTATGAAAATGGCATTATTGATATTATAAAAATAGACTCTCAATTTAATTTAGCAGATATGTTAACAAAAGGTCTCGATAAGACAAAATTTATAAAAAATAGACAAGCATTAAACTTGGTATGAACTTGCTAAAATACATTGAACTTGGTATGAACTTAGCAAAATACATTGATCTTGGCTTGAACTTGGCAACATACCATGCAAATGTATTATATATCTCATCAAGATTATAAACTTAAGGAGGCGTGTTGTAATATAGTAAGTATTATAATCTTGAATATAAGTACCAAAACGGTACTCATCGCGCCATCTATTGGTTCGAGACGATTTCGTGCAGTCCGACGAGCTCATGCGAGAGCAAGTGAACTGCGCATGCCTCGCGTGTACAATCTAAGCGCCGACTACGCTGTATACTCTGTACTCGCTCTCTTGCCTATAAGACTCCGATGTGATCGGACGTGCCGACTACTGGACTCTCAAGCCAGACTTAATATTACAATACACTATTATTATTAACCTCGGTGTTGTTATTGATCCAACCTTTCCAACAGTTTTATCCAGACCCTTTGTGAAGATGTCTGCTAAATTACATTTCGAGTCAACTTTTACAATATCTATCTCGCCCTTTTCGTAGCTTTCATTTATATAATGATATTGCACTTCAATGTGCTTTGAATTTGGAGTAAAGTTTCTGAATTTCGCGATTGCAATTGCTCCTGAATTGTCTTCGTAAATAGTTGTTGGTTCATTTAAATTTACATCAAATGATTCGCTTAATAAATTTCTTACAAATAATATTTCGGAGACTGCCTCTGACAAAGCTACATATTCTGCAAAAGTTGAACATTTTGTTACCGCACTTTGTTTGTGGGTTTTCCAAGAAATAATATTTCCGTATAATCTAATTACGTATCCGGTTCTGGATTTTCTATCTACATTATCACCTGCGAAATCGGAATCTACCAAACAATCTAAAGTTTCGGTAATTACATTATCATAATATATTAGTTTCAAGTCTTTCGTTTTATACACATATTTTAAAATTAGCATTGCATATTTATAATGAGTTTGGTCGTAGCAACTTTGGTAACGACTTAAATAATTTACACTATATGCTATATCTGGCCTTGTGCCTGTACTTATATATAATAGTTCTCCTATCAAGTTTCTGTACTTTATTCGTTCGTCTATTTGACTAGCTTGATCTAATTTTAGATTAGTCTCCATTGAAGTATCATATAATTTTGCATTTTCTAGATTATATTTAGCAGCCAAAGATTCAATGTATTTTGTTTGACTTAAAGTCATCTTACGTTTATCATCACTGTAATCTATATCTATTCCAATTTTTCCTAAGTCTTTCATTGCAAATCTTTCCTTTGACTTCATTTATTTTGTTTTTATCTCGACAACAGATTAAGAGATCATCTAGAAAGACTACAATATATATTGAATCTTTGCTTGCATTATTTACATATAAACAGTGATCGTAGTTACTTCGCACAAAGTTTAATTTTTCGATAAAATTGTTGAAGCAATCATACCAGGCCCTTGGGCTTTCTCGTAATCCGTATAATGCCTTTTGCAATTTGCAAACCTTATTGTCTCCGGTTTCATAACCTTTCGGTTCATTAACATAAACTTCTGTTTTTACATAACCATTCAAAAATGCTGTCTCGACATCGATTTGCTCTATAAATAAATTATTTTTACAACTGTAGACAATAACATTTTTAAAGTTTGCATTTTTCCTACTGGTGAATAAACATTTTCTAAATAATCTTTTTGTTGAAATCCTCTTACAACTAATCTCGCTTTATAAAAATTATTATTTTTCTTTTTATAAACCCATTTTACATCAATGACTTTTTTATCTTTTGGTCTTTCAACAATTTGCCAAGTATTATTTTTCTTTAAACTATTAATTTCGGAGTCCATCGCAATTTTCCATTGTTTATATTCATTTGAGTTTAACGCCTCCTCAAATGTATTCGGTACATTTACATTAATGTGATTTACATAGATAAAGTGAGTTACAGGATTTCCATACCTATTTACAGGATTTTCTTTCTATTAGATTTACTTTGTACTTTTAAACTTGAATTGTCATTTTCAGCGATATCAAAAGTTAATTTGTTATCTCTACATTCCCCGAATGTCTGAGTAGAGATAAGAGATTTTGTTTGATTTGAATTTACATCATATTCATCAATTTTGGATTCTTTTTCCAGTATTTCATTTTCTACGTTTTCAGATTCGCTATTTTCCAAATCTCTATCTTTTTCATCATCAAGTTTTTCTAAACAAATAATTTAAGTATTTTCCTCAACTACTTGTACATGTCTAGCATGAATGACTCTACCATTGACTAGAACTTTATAGCCATTTTCTACATTGCCTACTAGTACACCTAATTGGGCTTTATCATCCCATTTGCTTTTTCGCAACACTTCTGGAACTCTTACGAAGACTCGACTACCATAAATTTTCAAATTTTCTACATTAAGTTTGATAGAAAAAAATATTTCGTAAGGGTTTTATTTTCCGCTGTATTTGAAATTGTACGGTTTTTAAAATACGCGACCGTTTTTATGATTTCAGGCCAGTAACGTCTATGTCTTTTGGCTTCACGCATTAAACATCTGCCCATATCCATTGCAGATCTGTTATATCTTTCCGCTACTCCATTTAGTTCATGGACGTAGGGTGGGCATGGCAATAATTCAATACCTTTAGACTTTACAATATCATAGATTTCGTGATTCAAATATTCTTTATATTTTACCATGATCGAAACGTAATTTTTTAACTCTTTTATAGAATTTATTTTCTACTAGATTAACAAATTCTTTCAAACAACTTGCAGTCTCTGATTTATTTTTAATACAAAAGATTCTAGTGCATTTACTGTAATCATCTTTTTTGTATGCTACGGCTATTAACTCTCTATTACGGCTATTAACTCGCTTGATTTATTAAAAATTTGTGCAGTATCTTTATTTGCTAATATTGTATAATTTTCAGTTATTTTTGCAAGACTCATCAAATTTTGTTTAATTCCATCAACGTAATAGACATTTTTTATATCAACATATTTTTGATTATAATAAGTTTTAACAGTACCTATTTTGGTTGCTGTTAAAATTTTACCGTCTGGTAATTTTACATCAATCGGATTTTTCAAATCTACACTTATCAAAGAATTTATCATTTTTTATAATATGATCTGTGCAAACTCTATCTAACAACCAATCTATTTCGCTACAATTTTCACTAAAACTTGTTACATGATTTACTTCGCTTGTTTTATTATTCTTATACTTTTCCCGAGGGTAGGTATAAGAATAGTTCGAGTCGTGGCATACCTGTGTTAATTAAAAGTACTTACATTACTCTTTTTATCAGAATCGTTTTTTGTATAATTTTTCTCTTTAATTTTTTATTTGACATAGTCTACTGTCCTTTGATCTTCTGGAATGACATCAATGAAATCACCTATGTAGCTGTAGCTTGGTGGTAGTGCTCGTATTAAATACCTCATCTTCTCTGTTTCCTCTAGTTTTCCACCAGCCGCCTTGAACTCGTTCACGGTTTTCTTGAATTCTGCGAAAAAATCGTCTACTTGATCAAAATTCTTCAATTTTACTTCTTCCAGCTTTCCTCTGCAGATTATTTGTAGCGACGTGGATTGCGTCGAATACATTTTTTCGAATTTTTCCATCATGTCAAATGCTGATTTACACTCACCAATATATTCTAATTGTTTATCGGATACAGTGCTTATTATGATGGTTCTTGCTTTTAAATCTATTTTCTTCCAATCTGCTTCTTTATCTTTGTATGCAGCAGTTATTTTACTAGTTGCAGGTTCGTTACACTCTTTATATTCTAATAAAATCTTTAATCTTATTTTCCAACTGGAGTACTTTGGATAACTGAACAATAATTTTCTAAGAAAAAGTTGTTTATTTGACACGGGCAACGGACTCAATTCCGCCATTTCGAAAGCGTTCCTAACCTTGAAACTCAACAAAAAGATAAATGTATGTGTGTTTTGCATAACTAAACAATAATTTTCTAAGAAAAAATTGTTTATTTGAAAATCGGGCAAGTTAAGTGAATGAGTCCGTCGGAATTGAGTCCGTTTCACGTGTCATTTCGACGATTTTTTCACTTAACTTGCCCGATTTTAAAATAAACAACTTTTTCTTAGAAAATTATTGTTCAGTTATGCAAAGTACACATACACTTATCAGTTCCTTAAGTTTCAAGGGGCGGAACGCTTCCAAAGTGGCGGAATTGAGTCCGTTTCACGTGTCATTTCGACGATTTTTTCACATAACTCGGCTGATTTTTAAATAAACAACTTTTTTTAGCAAATTATTGTTCAGTTATGCAAACCACACATACACTTATCATTTCGTTGAGTTTCAAGGTGCGGAACGCTTTCAAAGTGGCGGAATTGAGTCCGTTGCCGGTGTCAAATAAACAACTTTTTTTTAGCAAATCGGACATCAAAAACGGGCATCATGATATCTTCAACTTTAGCTTGCTTCGCCATTTTTATTTCTTCGATGCTTATATTCTTATACACTTGAGTTTTGAGTATAATAATTTACTTCAATTCTTTTAAAAATAATTTTCTAATTGGATTTCTTATATTTTCCTTCCAAACAATTTCTTTATTCTCTAATTCGTGATCTTGAATTACTTTTAGTTTAAGTCACGAGAACATGTGCTTAACCTCGAAATTTCCATGTACTCTGTACTAGCACGTTACCACGTTTTTCACTTGCCGACTTTAATCTATTGACATCGCACTTTAATCTTTATTAATTTTCAAAAATCTTCTTATTGTTTAGTACCTGACAACTTTATCTTCGTCACTGAGCATATATTTTTGGACTTTAACCTTTTCTTAACTGGTTAATCTTCATTTGAAAATTTTCTTTTTTTCGACAGACGTTTCGACGCAAAAATTTCGAATTTTCATGCTTCACAAGCTTATAATTTTTCTGAGAAATGTTCTCCTTTAATTTCACTACTCAATTTTTCACTGTGCGATTCAGTTTGTTAACAATAACCGTTAACTACTTTTCCACGTGGCTCTTCTTCTAACCTCTAAATTTTTGAATATCCCTCACATGACTCGAGAGTCAATGTGCGGGATAGAATAATGATACAAACCACGCTCTGCTACCATGTTGGAAAGGATGCGTGGAATAAATAATAACTTTGAGGTTTAAATGATAATATATTGAAAGGCTTGAGAGCCTAGTCGGCAGTACATCCGCTCTACTCGGATTCTTACAGGCAAGAGAGAGAGTATAGTACAGCGTCGCATAGTCTGACTCCACGAAGCTGAGTATACAGTATAGTATGCCCTTAGAGTATATACGCGAGGCATGCGCACTATGCTCGCGTTCAATCGAACTTGTCTCGTCGCACCAAATCGTTGACAACCAGTAGATGGCGCGACGAGTACCGTTTTAAGTATTACGACTGTATAAATTCACATATTACAACAGCATTTTCAATGTACGATTGAAGCGTTCGCTGATTGCAGCCTTGAGATTATTATACGTCGAATACAGATTAATCTCGTACTGTTTCATGAGTAATACAACAATTACGCTTTTTGCTCTCCATGTTAACCAAATAAATAATTAGGAATCAAAGGTGAAAGAGTCAGCCCTTGTAAAAACAAAAACTCAGCAATTAGATGTCGACGACGTTTCGCTGGTTTGGTTTCCAACCTCTTCAAGTCTTTATTAACAAAAAATAATACAATAAATATAATCACAACAATAAGGCACAGTCCTGAAGAAAATAACAATAAAATAAGAGCATACCAATTTTATCTCTGAATGTCAAACATTATCTTAAATTATAATAAGAGGAAAGATTCCTCGATTCACAGTCATTTGCTACATCCTTGTGCCATGTATCAATCACACATAAGTCGGGTATTACAAACACATACGAATCACGCACTAATACAACTTAGATAACGGATTAGTGCAAGATACTCTCGAAAACGGATAATGACGGAACTGTAATTATCGACCTATTTAAAATTATAAAAAAAATAAATAAATGTAAATAACTATATAAAATTGTTACAAAAATAAGTTCAAAATTTAAATAATAATGAGTTTTGATTTAAAAAAATTTTCATATTTAATTGTATTTAATTTATAGATTAATAACAACTTTTGTAAATAAATAATTAATTACTATTAAAAATTCTATTGAAAATACGGTATTGTTTGCTCATTAATTGAAAATCTTCTTGTTTATTTATAGTATTTACATTCATATTGATAAAAATAAGCTTTCTGAAATCAGTCTTTTGTACCTGTTGCACTCACGATCTAAAATTATAACATTATCAAAATCAAAACTATGTGAAGGATTATTTTTAATATGTGTCGGAATCGGTAGTATTTTGTCATTAGAAGTTTTTTTGTGTTCATCAACTCTTGTTTTTAAATTCCTTTTACAAACCTATTACAAACTGGTTTCAAAAACCTACTAATTCAGGTAAGTAGTATATGTGCAAGGATAGGGACAAGATGGCGGCCAAAGAGGGGAGGTAAGAGCCTCAGTCGGCGTACAAGGATAGGGACAAAGATGGCCGCCGTTGTGGGGAACAGCTGACGCTCGTACAAGGTTAGGTCCAAGATGGTGGACAGAGTGGTTGGTTTGTGTACCTCTCCCCTCTAGCCAGCGATATAGTGTGGTTGTAGCGTCTGTGGGATTTACCCTCTCCCTTCAGCAGCTGTCAATGCATCGTGTACATGTGGTGTCCTTTTAACTATGTGTTGGTGAGGTAGATTTCTGCACCTTCTGACACGTATGCATATGTATACATGCACGTACGTATGCATACATATGTGTACACGTCCGTACGTATGCATACATATGTGTACACGTCCGTATGTATGCATATGTGTACACACATCTCCACATTCAGGCATATGTGTGTGTGTGCACGCGAGCGCCTGCTCGAGAGCATCTATACACGCTCATATGAATATAATAATAATAATAATTATAATAATAATAATAAATATCAATAATAATTACGTAAAACTAAATAAATAATAGGTACAGGAATATGTTCAGTTTCTGTAAATAAGGAAAAACAGGTTTGTATTTTATGTATATATATATTTAAATCATGTGCTGTATTTTCAATATTTATGGAATAATTATTCACAATAATAATAATATTCACTTAGGTGTCGTAATTTTTTCAATTACAGTTTCTGATATTATATTACAATGCAGTGTTAGCAGTTCACTAAAAATTACGTCAAAATAATTTTTATTAAAATTCTCGTCAAAGTAAGTTGATATTGTATTTTTAATTTCAGTATTTTTCGAGCGTAAATACTGTTTGACATATGATTTAGTTTGAGGGAGTACAGTATTTTCAATAAATTTTTTGTAAACATTATTAATAATATCGTTACTGCACTGTGACACTGCAGGGGCTATTTTGACACATGCCTCAATCGTATAGTCGATACACTCAAGCATAT
>JAZHPH010000580.1:0-37269 GCA_037356405.1 Nasonia oneida | reverse complement strand
CCAAATTTTGGACACAGTACTGATCCGGTTGACATGGATCGTCCCATTTATAAAATAAGTCATGAACAATGTAAACTTATTCATGATACGGGAATTTTTAAGTATGATAATATTTACACAATAGCTAATTTGAAGGTAAATTTAACAATTACAAAAGGAATAGATTTTGCCGGAAGTGCAGAGGGCAACTCTTGCTCAGGTGCATCTTACGTTGATAGTTTTGGATCCTGGAATAAGGTATTTGTTTATGGCTTAATTAAAATAACGTTAATTCAAAATAGTGCTAAGGTTAGTTTAAAAATTGATAAATTAAGATTAAGCTCAGAAACGGTATGTACATTTTCTGAAAAACATTGTATAGATATGGAAGGAGGACACACGTTTTGGGAAGTTTTACCGCAAGGGGAATGTTTTAGAAACTCTTTTGATATTCTTTTCAAAGGGATAGCAACAAAATATTTTAGCGATACTAATCATGAAATTGTTTACGCACTAAATTCAAATGAAGTAACGTTCGCTTTAGCTATTAAGGATAAAATTATGCGTTATAATAGAGAATTTATACGTATAGAATGTCCAAAATTACTAATCATAGAAAAGAGTAGTTAGTTAAACGCGTATCGTTTTCAAAACGATAAAATTAGTAATATAAATAGCGTAAATTTAGATTTATTTACATATGTTAATTCGAAATTTGTATATGTAGAAAATAATTTAGAGAAGCAGCTAAATAATTTATATTTTAATTTAATAACGGAAAAATGTGAAATTGAAAGAAAGGTAATCCAAAATTCCTTAGCCATAGCCTCTCTTTCCGCGGATGAATTTGCCTATAGTATTATGAAAAAACCTGGATACATAGCAAGAATTGCAGGAGAAGTGGTACATTTATTAAAATGTGTATCAAAAACAGTAAAAATGTTGCATCTAAAGGAATGCTACAATCAGTTGCCAGTTTTATCAGGAAATGAAAACTGGTTCTTAACGCCAAAAACGCATATTCTGGTGAAGAAGAGAGTTCAAGTAAATTGTATCTCAATAGTACCTACATACTACAGAATTTCGGAGGAATGGATAAAATTCACACCAACACCAACTAAAACAGTATCACCTCATATTTTGAAACCAAACACGAAGATTGGATGGACATTTGAGTCTGTCGAAACATTTTCAACAAGTGGAGTATATTCTCAAGAAGAGTTGGACCAATTACAACAGCAATTAATGTTTTCAATAGAGAAGGCATCACTTTTAAACGTGATTGCCAGAGAAATGGCAGGAGAGAAAACATCTGAAAACATATTTTCGGAAAATACAATAAGAAATTTAGCCGAAAGTACATGGCAGATGCTTATTGAAAAACTGATCACATGTGGGTCATTTTCATCTGTGTTTATCATGATACTTATAATCCTGCATATTGGAAAACTGATCATCGATACCATTATTAGAGGTTACACGTTACACACGATTTTTGGATGGTCAATACATCTATGTGGAGCCATTTTCAGCTCAATAACGCATTTGTTGACAACACTGGAAAATACAAGCAGCATAAAAGAGCAGATTCATATGAATAAAAAGAAGAACAGAGTTTATGAAGAGACAGAATTACAAGAAATAAAGATTACCGCTCCAATATCCGCCACAATGTCACCACCTATTCCTTCACGCCCACCACATGCAAATACCTATACAAGTAAAATCACAATACCGAAAATTCAGACACAATCTAAGGCTAGTATATCTTTATTTTCATTAACACCACTATAAAAGAAATCTATTATATAAAACCCCTATAATGTTATTCTACGTATACAACAACATAGGTATACAAAATTTATATTTTTTATGAAAATTGTTAGTTTATAGATATTTAAGACTAATGTTAAAACTCCGATCATATTATTCTGCATATACGATGTATTGATGATTTTTAAATATGTAAATAAAATTCCAGCATATTTAGTAATTTAAATATAAAACAGTAAAAATGAAAACATTTAATGATTTTAAACAATAATAATTAATAAAAGAAAACTATTCTTGAAATTTTTAAGTAAATAAGTTGGAATTTTCAAGTGCCCCTGCTAAAAATATGCGATTGAATTCGATTGAAATCGATTAAAATTCAATCGAATTTAATCGTTTTAAATCCATTCAATCGACCAAATTTGGTCAATTAAATTCCTATCAATTTAAATCGTTTTTAATTACAATCGGTTTTAATACGAAAAATAAGTATTAAATTTAATATATTTTTATCGATATTTATGTAGTAATTATTTTAGGGCAAATAAATAATTAGGAATCAAAAGTGAAAGAGTCAGCCCTTGTAGAAATAAAAAACTCAGCAATTAGATGTCGACGACGTTTCGTTGGTTTGGTTTCCAACCTCTTCAAGTCTTTATTAACAAAAAATAATACAATAAATATAATCATAACAATAAGGTACAGTCCTGAAGGAAATAACAATAAAAATAAGAGCATACCAATTTTATCTCTAAATGTCAAACATTATCTTAAATTATAATAAGAGGAAAGATTCCTCAAGTCACAGTCATTTGCTACATCCTTATGCCATGTATCAATCACACATAAGTTGAGTATTACAAACACATACGAATCACGCACTAATACAACTTAGATAACGGAGTAGCGCAAGATAATCTCGAAAACGGATAATGACCGAACTGTAATTATCGACCTATTTAAAATTATTCAATAATGAGCAAAAACTATAAAAATCGAAAAATATAAAAATATACAACAAAACTCACAACTAAATTATTAGTGTAAACTATGAATAAAAAAATAAATATAAATAACTATATAAAATTGCTACAAAAATAAGTTCAAAATTTAAATAATAATTAGTTTTGATTTAAAATATTTCATATTTATTTGTATTTAATTTATAGATTAATAACAACTTTTGTAAATAAATAATTAATTACTATTAAAAATTCTATTGAAAATACGGTATTGTTTGCTCATTAATTGAAAATCTTCTTGTTTATTTATAGGATTTACATTCATATTGATAAAAAAGCTTTCTGAAATCAGTCTTTTGTACCTGTTGCACTCACGATCTAAAATTATAACATTATCAAAATCAAAACTATGTGAAGGATTATTTTTAATATGCGTCGGAATCGGTAGTATTTTGTCATTAGAAGTTTTTTTTGTGTTCATCAATCCTTGTTTTTAAATTCATTTTTGTTTGACCAATATACGTAGCCGGACAACTATTATATTGCAATTGATATATCAAATTAGTTTTACTCCATTTTTCTAAAACATCTTTGCCCAACCTAACAATACAATTTAATGGGTGTGTCATTAACAGAACACAATGTAGACCAAATTTTTTGAAAGTATGTTTACAAGAATAAAAAAATCTTTCATGAAATGGTAAAGATACTATTTGTGCTGGCTGTTTGTGTGTATTTTGTTGGTTATTATTAGAATTAATAGAATAATTGATTTTTCTATAGCGTTTACGAACACAAGAATCAATAAACCAAACCGGATAATCATTATTAAGTAAAATATTTTTAACAATGGAAATATTGTCAGCATGAAAAGACTCATGGGAAAGTAACAAAGCTCTATCAACTAAATTATAGACAATATTACGTTTGAGTTGTATAGTATGATTAGAATGATAATTTAAAGCTCTATCTGAATTAGTAGGTTTTTGAAACCAGTTTGTAATAATACAATTATTGTTAATAGATAAAGTAACATCAAGAAAAGATATGTTCTTATTAGTTTCAACTTCGTGTGTGAACTGTAAGTGACTATTGTAACTGTTAAAAATATCCAACACTATACCAATTTGTTCCTCTTTTATGCATAAAATAGTATCATCAACATATCTAAAATAAAACAAAGGTATACAGCTATAATTATCATACAAAATTTTAATACACTCAGTTTCCAAATCATCCATGACGATATCCGTAAACAACGGCAAAATAGGAGAGCCCATAGGAGTACCAAAAATTTGTTTGTAAATAGTATTATCAAATTGGAAATAAGTATGTTCGAACAAAAATTGTATAGTGTCGACAATAACTGTAAACGGAATCTTAGAAACACCATGAATAAAGTGAAACCGTCTATCTATACTTTTCAAAACTATATCGACCGGAATATTAGTAAATAACGAAGTCACGTCTAAAGAAAGCAAATTTTAACCTTGTGGAATCAGACAATTTTTCTTTCAAAACAAAACTATTATTGATATATGATTTAGGTCTATTTAAACACTTTTTAAGATCACTGTCAATTAATTTAGATAAAAAATGTGTGGGACTATTAATAGTCGAGATAATAGGTCTAAGAGGGTAATTTTGTTTATGTATTTTTGGTAAGCCATAGGCTCTAGATAAAACAGTATTAGTCTGCGATAAACAATTTTTATCATATTTAAATTCCAAGTAATTATTATTATTAAAATTCAATAAAATTTCATAAACCCTTGACTGCAAAGATCGTAACGGATTTCTTTTGACGATTTTATATGTATTGGTGTCACTAAGTAAATCATTGATCCTAGATTTATAATAATCAACATTTAAACATACAGTTACATTGCCTTTATCTGCACGAATAAAAAAGACTGATTGGTTATTCTTACAAAAATCTATAGTGCTTGATAACTTTCTAGAAAACTCCTTATCATGTTTATCATTAAAAGTTGGACGTTTTATAACTGATTCAATATTTTTAATTAATCTTAATCTTAAATCATTCGCTACGTCAGTATTAAATTGATTCATCTTACTTTCGAAATTTTTGATAGTTGTTAAAATATCTTTTTTGGAGAACTTAGATTTATTATTAAAGTTGTGACCCATAGAAACTACGTCAATAACATCCGACGGAATATCAATATCAGATAAGTTTATAACCCATTTTTCACAATTGTTAGAATCGTAATTGTTGCAATGGTTATTATTGTTTTCACATCGATAATTTAAAACGTCGAATAAATCAATCTAGTATTTTTAGCAGGGATTCTTTTTTTGATTATTTTATTCGATTGAAGTATAATTTAATCTAACCGTAAAAAAGTACCGAGATCGATTAAATATTTTATAAACTAATTACCTTATAAATCAATTCAAATTTATTGATAAAATCACAAACAAATCATATTAGAAAAATGATTATTTTTTTTATTATTCGAATCAATTAATAGTATATAGTGCAACTAGGGGGAAAAATTGGCTTTTTCTAGCGAGGGTGATGTTTTGAGCACGAGTGGGAGTCGAGAGCGCCTACGAGTCTGGTAAAGCCGCTCCCCCCTTGTTGCACACCGTACTTTTTATGATAAGTGCACGAATAGGCCACTTATAATGCATATGAAAGGAATGGGAAATTCGAGGACTTTTCAAAGTAAAACAATGATGTATTATAAAATTTTGAAAATTTTGAAAATATTTATATATATACACACATCCATCGGATAGGCTGCAGAATGAGGAAAAAACTACAAAAAGTCTTTTCCTCCCAAGGGAGTAATTTTTTCCTGCTGCTTAGAAAAACTTGATTTTCCATTCATTTTACATGCATGAAAAGTGGCCTTTTTCGTGCACGTATCATAAAAAGTACTATTAAAACCAATCCTTAAAAAAAGATTAGGGTCGATTCAATATTATACTTATAAATTACTATTCAAAAAGATTCAAGTTTGTTGCCAAATTACAAATAAATATTAAAAGTATGATTATTGTTGTGATCATTTTAATCTATTAAAGTAACATTAAAAGCTAATTCTTTAAATATAGATTGGGATAGATTTAATATTTTACTAATAAAGTACCATTCAAACAGATTTATATATACTGATAAAATAACTATTAAATGATATTGCAAGAATAGTATTCGTTTTGGTTATTAAAATCGATTAAAATATATTCAAAGATTAGAGATTTTAAAATCGATTAAAATTAGTGAAAAAAAAATTACAATTCAACTGCACTAAAATAATTACTAGATAAACATCGATAAAAATATATTAAATTTAATACTTATTTTTCGTATTAAAACCGATTGTAATTAAAAACGATTTAAATCGATAGGAATTCAATCGACGAAATTTGGCTGGTCGATTGAATGGATTTAAAACGATTAAATTCGATTAAATTTTGATCGATTTCAATCGAATTCAATCGCATATTGCTAGCAGGGCTTGCATTCTTTTAGTTTGGTAGTGTACGTCAGATTGATGTAATTAATATCTTTGTTCAACAGTCTTATCGTAAGTCTAAAATTTAACGGTTTATAAAAAGTTACTGCTGAACCTTCAACTTTAATTTTTGACGTTTCACCATTTAAATTTTAGTAATTCCTTGAACAAGCATACTTATAATTCGTGTTTTTTTTTTTGGTATGACATATTGTTTATTATAAGTTCAAATTCTGACAATCTACAATCTTCGAGAAATTGTAACTTGTGCACATTTATATTTTTCAGATGCCCTGAAGAGGAAGTATCAATCCTTTGAAACATTGGCAAATATATAGTGTTTACTCTTGCTTGTAGAGATTATTTCAATCCTCATGTTTAAATATACAACGAGCATTAGAGTCCTTTATTATGATGATTTTTTTTTTATTTTAGCCCACTATTCAGCGACCGGGGGTATTCTTACGCCTGGGTGCGAGTATTTCCCGATCCTATTATCAGTTGTATTTCCTTGCTTTATGTATCTTTTCCTACCTTGGATTTTTCCTCCCCGAGAAGCTTCTTCGGTGGGAACATATTTCGAACGCACACCTTGCTAGTTAAGCCTACGAAAGGGTATCAAGCCCGTCTCTGAATGTAGCCGTTTCCCGGAGCAGGTCCCATATTCCAGAGACCAGCTCCTCGCCAGTAAGCTCAGCGCTCCTTGCTTAATGCATCGGAATTGGCTACCGGCAATTTTGCCTGACATGCAGAGTCCCCTACCACTGTTTCGCATACACACAGACTTGCGCCTGTGAGACAGAAAATCCCCGGAATTACTCTCAATGAAAATTCCAGGCAAAAATCGCCTGAAAACAGCAGGAGTCCGAGATTTTTTTCTGTTAGAAAAACTTAGAAACATTTTAAGTGACTATACCAGCAAACCCTACACCTCTTAAACGGCTAAGGTTTTGCTAGTTGTGGTGTGTACCTTAAGGGAATTCAGAGCCAACCTCAGCAATTGTGACCCTTACCTTGAGTCGTAGTTTACATTATTTGCCTTCAATATTCTTCAGAGTATCAGAAATCAAATTAAGGATTGTTTATGATTATGCAGATAATTGTGGAATACAAAGTTTTTGTTAATTTAATCAGTACAAAATTTCATATTATTCTATTTAATAACGTATCTTAAAGTGACGGTTATCTTACTGATATTGCTGCCTTCACTTCGCGTCGTAGTTTTCGTTATTTGCAAAAATTATGCTTTATAACACAAACGCAAGACTTAGCTAATGTAAATTATTATAATAGCGAACACAGGACACTCAATTTTGAAGCTATTAGCTTGTAGAAGGATCTATCATTTATGGGGAGGTGGGAGCTATAGCTTCGCAAATCCGCCACGGGGTATTTAGTATTTCAAATGCCAAGGAAAAACCAAAAACCGTATTGACATTTTCTTTCAGTAGAATGATTCGCTGATCTCAAACCTATGGCGCTCTATTCATTATATTGATGAAATTTCGAATTAAAAAAAGGTAATAAGTAAAATTGGAGTTTGAGGTTGGCGCTGTAATCGCATAAACACGCGTAAACACCCGTTCGTATTTCACAACTTTTACAAAAACCAAAAGTCCGATTGGTATTTTTTTTTTCGGTAGAATGATTCACTAAACTCAACACTATGGCGCTCTGGTCTTGGTTTTTCATTGCAAGCTTTATTCAAAAAGTTATATGAAACAAAAAAACAGTGTTTTCAGCTCCCACATCCCTTTATGATCTAAACAATTTTTAAGGTTATAGGCAACACTTTAACCTATTATTATGGCTCCGACTCTTTCTTAACCAACTGAACCACGGACCGCTCTATAAGCTTCTGAACAATGTAAAATAATTTTTTTTTATTTTTGACCGTGAAACTGTTGACTTATCGTTAAGTATGTTTATATTTGTTTATGATATTGGCAGTAAATTAACAATGTCGTTAAAAAAAGATTTAAAAATCACATTTTTATTGAACGACAATTAAAAAATTTAATCGAAATAAATAATTAGTATCATTGTCTAGTGATTTATACAAACTTAAATGAGATTTTTCATAGGTAGAGTTTAAAGAATCAAAAGCTAAAAAAAAGTAAAATTAGGTGACTTAGTATAGTTAGGTAAAGTTTAAAGAATCGAAAGCTTAAAAGAAGTAAAGTTAGGTGACTTGTTACTGTAAAAAGGCCAACTAAACTAAAATAATAATTTAAATTTTATATGAATTATAATAAATATTGTAAACATGTGATTACCTTTTTCTGTCGAGATTTTGTCCCCATCTGTTGACAAGAAAAGAGAAAAATTACATCAAGTTTTTAGAAAATTGCACATTATGTAACTTGGGGCAGGACAAAGGGAGGGATTCGATTTTACAAGTAAAGATGATGTTTAAGCACGAGTGGAAGTCAAGGACGCCATACGCTGGAAAACATATTTATACACTAGCGTCCCCAAAGTTGTAGAACTGCACCTTACTGTCTTTCGACTAGATGCTAGTCAAAGTTCAAGGTACAGACACTTGATTTGTCGTGACTACATAGTTAATTTAAAGGTTAGGTCAGGTCAAGTTTAGTTAGGTTGGGCTCGGTCGTATTAAGTAGCAGCTACTTGTAATCAAGTAAGTGCTACTCGATAACGAGAAGTAGCACCTCAAATATTTAAGTAACGACATCACGACTTTTCGAATTGCTGCTATACACCGAGAGTAGCTGCTCCCTGAATCTTTTTTCAGTGTAGGCACTTGAGATGAATACAGGTGCTCAAGCATCATTTAATTTTGAAAGGTCACTTCTTCTTTTGTTATACACTGTTTCATTTGACAAGCACATGTATATGCCCTTTTTCATGTTACACTAAAATTTTTATTCAAAAACTCACGTAAAAATCAAACGAATTGTGCCCGGATTAAAAAAAACGTAGAGGATCTAAATAAAAACAATTGTATTTTAGTTTGTGCGAGAGCTGACACTTCCTAAAATTTAAGTTAGATATCGTCCGCATCTCACAACATTTTTAGATCTAGCTAAAGCTTTTGACACTCTAGATCATCAAATACTGCTAAATAAGTTAGAGAAATATGGTGTAAGTGGCAGTGCTTTAAAATTGTTAGTAAGCTCTCTATCTGATAAGAAAAAGTGCGAAACGATACTGAATTGGAGGGCGCTCTTGGGGGGTCACAGGCTGGACCCATACGGGCGCACCGAAAAGACAGCACTTCGACAGCTCTACCCCGAGAGAGATTAAAAAGAGGTCAGTTGGGGACGCTCCAAAGAGTTACAGCCGAGCGGTGGCCACTGACTGAAAGGTGGCCATCGTTCCGATCAAGTACCCGGAAGAGCGCCTTGACGAGGACCAGGGAAAGAAGGTCCTAGAGGCCTTAAAGTGGGAGATTGATGACGCCCCGGACGGAGGCTATTTTCCAAGTTTCTTGGATAATTGGTTCCAGAGGGGTGCACAGATCTTCCACTGCAAGAACTAAAAGAACGAGGAGTGGTTACTTAGGAATGTCACTAAATGGTCGTGTGAGGTGGACACATAACTCAAGGCTATTGGGATGGAAGACCTTCAGAAGCTGGTCAGCTATTGGCGTGTCACAAGGGACCATACTAGGAACATTATTCTTTATATTATGTATGAATGATCTATTAAAAAATATGTTGCAAGATACCATCATGTCCTATACAGATGACACTGTCATCATCTTAAGTGATGACAAGTGGTCCTCTGCTCAGGATAAGATAAACGTTTATTTCAATAAAGTTGCGAAACCCTGCTAAAAATATGCGATTGAATTCGATTGAAATCGATTAAAATTTAATCGAAATTAATCGTTTTAAATCCATTGAATCGACCAGCCAAATTTCGCCAATTAAATTCCTATCGATTCAAATCGTTTTTAATTACAATCGGTTTTAATACGAAAAATAAGTATTAAATTTAATATATTTTTATCGATGTTTATGTGGTAATTATATTAATGCAGTTGAATTGTAATTTTTTTCACTAATTTTAATCGATTTTAAAATCTCTAATTATTACTAAATCGTCTATCGATCTTAATACTAGTTTTATGAATAGCTTTGAATATATTTTAATCGACTTTAATAACCAAAACAATTACTATTCTTGTTATATCATTTAAATGTTATTTTGTCAATCTATTTTAATCGATTTGAAAATCAATATTTATTACTAAATAGTTTATCGATCCCCAACACTAGTTTTATGAATAGCTCTGAATAAAGTTTAATAGACTTTAATAACCAAAACGAATACTATTCTTGCAATATCATTTAATTGTTATTTTATCAGTATATATAAATCTGTTTGAATGGTACTTTATGAGTAAAATATTAAATCTATCCCAATCTATCTTTCAAGGATTAGCTTTTAATGTTACTTTAATCGATTAAAATTATGAAAACAATAATGATACTTTTAATATTTATTTGTAATTTTGTCAACAAACTTGAATCTTTTTGAATGGTAATTTATAAGTATAATATTGAATCGACCCTAATCTTTGTTATTTAAGGATTGGTTTTAATAATACTTCAATTGATTCAAATAATAAAAATAATAATCATTTTTCTAATATGATATGTTCGCGATTTTATCAATAAATTTGAATTAATAATTCGTTTATATAATATTTAATCGAGCTCGATACTTTTTTAGGGTTAGATTCAATTATACTACAATCAATTTAAATAATCAAAAAAAGAATCCCTAAAAATACTAGATTGATTTAATCGACGTTTTAAATTATCGATGTGAATTGGTTTCAATCGCAATCTGAATATCATAATGAAGATATTTTTATCGACTTTTATGCGATGATTATTTTAATGCAGTTCAATTGAGATTCTTTTAATAAATATGAATCAACTTATTAGTCGATATTAAATCGGTTTAATTTTACAAATAATTTTGATAACCGTTTAAGTGACCTTAATGATCAAAGTTTTGTAATATCCCTTATGAGAAAAAAACTTTTATATTTCGATTAGAATCGATTAAATTCATTGCGAAACTAGTCGATTTTAATCGACCCTATGTTTCTTAATATAACCGCTTGGTGTCGCTTCAAATGTTCATACTCGCAAGTGACAAGATTTCTTCTCCGTTACTATATAAGAAAGGTCAAATGCAGTAGAAGACAGAATAGATTTATTAACTACAATCGATTTGAATTGAAACTTTATTAAAATCGATTGACTTTATTAAACCTGCTGAAAATCACGGATTGAAATCGATTGAATTCGATTGAAATTTAATCTACTTTAAACTTTTTCAATGCAACCATTTGACTGCTCCATACATTGTTTTCATTTTTTACTTCAATGAACTCCTGGACGTCGTCTACAAAAATACTGGTTCACTCAATCACCATCTTTAAGCAAAACTTACACCCACACGTACATGGTTATAAATTACAATTTCAATTAACACTTGTTTAAAAAAAGTCTCGTCTAATTAATAAGGACAATTCGAATTATCACGCATTATGAAGTTGTGATAGTGTAGTCGGTAACATGTCTGCTTTTCAATCTAGAGGTTCTCGGTTCGATCCCCCACGACGGCTAGGTTTTTTTCAGTTGATTAACGTTAACTGCAAAATGCGTTTGAGTCAAATTTGTAAATTGGGAGCAAAGTAACAAATTCGTAAATTAATTGATATAAAAACTATTTAAACAATCAGATTTAATTCATAAAAGCATTGAATCGCTTCCGAGTCTATATCTTAATTCCTTTTTGAACCTTTCAAATTGATTCAATTTATAATATAATGATACTTATCTAATTAAATTGATTTCAATCGTCATTTTTTAATCAGTTTTAATCGACTTCGATATCATTTTACGCTTTAATAGATTTAAATACCTTTAATTCCTTTTAATTGTAATAATTGGGAATAAGATATAGTCTCAGAATCGATTCATTTTTCTCTTATCGATTTTAATCTGGGATTTTTAGCAGAGAATGGCTTGCACTAAACAAATTTTCTTCAAATGTAAATAAAACTGTGTATATAACATGGAAACTATAGTCACAGTGTGCAGGACAATTTACATATAATTATCGATAATAATGTTATAAAGAGAGTAGAATGCTATGAATATTTAGAACTAATTTTTGATTTCAATATGCGTTAGGATAAACATCTTGATTGTTTCGTAAAAAAGAGTAAATATCTAATTTGTATCTTGCTGAAATCACGAGCATTATGGATACAAAAATGCTTTTGATTGTTTATTACTTTTTTTTCCAAAGCCTAGTTGAATATGACAACTGTTTATTTATTTTACAAATTTAAAATGTCAATAGTACAATATTTATTATAAATAAAATGATAAATTAGATTCGATTAAAGTATGGACAATTGATAATTATTAAGCTGCAACTGTGCAATATTGTACAAATAAATGAAATAACGCAGGATTTGTATTTGTGACGTAGTAGAAATTTTATACTCGTACAAATTTCGCGATATTTTCAATTATATAATAAACGGAAAAATTAGTTAGCTACAAGTAGCTTATTAATAATAATGCTGATTTTTCAGTATTAATAATTAGAAGAACAATGCAAACGTTTCAAGGTTTAATATTTTATAATACAAAGTTTAAAATTACGAATAATGAAGCAAAAACCTGTTTAATAATCATATTAAGTAAGAATTTTCAATAAGTTTATAAATAATTATAAAATTAAGTAAAAAAATTAATTTTAGCAATAGAAATATAAAAATGATACAAGGAGAGCCATCTAGCGAGAATCGACAAGACTTAAGAAAGTAGCGTGGATAGGACCGTAGGTGGAGAAAGAGATGATCGGAAGAGGTGGAAATAAAGCGGAACGATACGATGCTATAGGTAAAGGACCAATATAGAGGGCGCTGAAATAGGCCTAGAGGGATGGGCCAGTTCGGAAAAGCAGTTTGAAGAGGGAAAAGATGCAACGCAAGGGCAAAGTGCGGAAAAGCATCAGAAGAAAAGCAGTCTGATTGAAGAATTCAACAAACTTTCAAGTTTTTTTTTGTATTTCAAGCCGTGGTGGCTTTTGCTTGTAATATTTTTCTAGGTTTCTAAAAAATAATTAGTAAAAAAACTAACAACCATTTAAGTTTAAAGTTTACTCTATTTTGAAATTATTTAATTAGTCTCTTCACGAAGGAAGGAGTTTACGCTCAAGTAAACTCAGGGTTACTGCTATCCATAAGCGAGAAAGTAAGTACGGTTCAATTAAATAATATGATTACTAGCAAAAAACGCTCGCTTCGCTCGCAATTTACAAATTAATTGTGATGATATTAAATTATTTGCCGTGTCATTATTAAATATACTGTTAAATATTAGATGTACACTCGATGGTAGTTAATGCTTGTGAAACATTTTTTAAATGCTCAAATCAGATTGCTAGATTGATAAATCCTTACCAATCAAAAGCATAAGAATTAATTACCGTCGAGTATAAATGAATATATTCAATACAGCCAACATTCTATAAAAGTAGTTAAAACTTAAAGCTTCTAGTACACAGAACCGGCTATAAAATTATAGAATAAAATAGAAATAAATTTTGAATATTAAAAAATGATTTTAAACTCTTTGTAATTATTTTATGACAGTATTGATTATATTAACAAAATCTAACTATAAAATTAATTAAACATTTTATTTATTTACATTTATAATATAATGTAAACTGTGAGAATATAACAATTATAACATTGATATTCTGTACTAAAATGTAATACATAATAGGATATTTACTTTTATATTAAATGATAACGATATCTCGATAGCAGAAAAATGTCGGAATTGAGACACAGATAACAGTTATCTTTTATTGTCTTCAGTTTTATTTAGTTTGCTAGATTCTTCAAAATAGTTTTCTTCATTTTAAAATTGTTGTCTTCTACGTTCACTAGTTTGTTCCCAATCAAAACAGCTATCTTCGAATTTGTACACATTTTTCTTAACTTTTTTAAATACACGCCTTTAATAACATCAAAAAAATTAACTTTTAATAAAGTTAAATGTTAGGCAAGTTTGATATGTTTCGCAACGAATTAACAGATAAAAAAGAACTGAGATCAATCAACCAAAGTCAAGTTTATTATTTTAATCATAATAAAGCAACAACATTTTTTTCGGTCAATAAAGTGCTTACTTGACTTAAATTATATACTGATTAATTCGGAACAACTCTCAAGATACTTACTACGTAACTTGCCATGACCGTTTCATTGTACTTATAGTGTTTTTATAAGGTTCTAATACATAAAAAGAAAATTATAGTTTTTCACCAATAAACGGAATAAAACGGTCATAGTAAGTTACCTAGTAAGCATCTTTAAAGTTTTTCTAATTGATCAGTATATAACTTAACTTTAAGTTAAGTAAGCCCTGCATTGACAAAAAATTGTTGCTTTATTATGATTAAATATAATAACCTTGACTTTAGTTGATTAATCTCAGTTTTTTTATTTGTTATTTCGTTGCGGAACATATCAAACTCGCCTAACCTTTTACTTTTTTAAAAGTTAATTTTTTAAGATTTTAGTCCTATTTAGTAATTTTTTTAAGTATTTCATATTTCTCCTGAAAATAAAATATAAGCATCTTTAGCACCTTTTGACCATGGTTTTTTTGTAATATTTTTATCACTAACATGAAATCACTGATTGTTGAGATACACTACCCTCGAATGATTTCTACACCTAGACACTAAAACCAAGTGCGAACTACCTAGACCTCGTCATCGGCCACCCGGTACACCTAGACGCCGTCCTCGTATGATGTATGTACCTAGAAATAAAAAACCACGGAGCGCACCATCTAGACTTTGTCATCGGCTACCCCGTAAACCTAGACACCGCCTTTGAATTATTTCTGCACCTAGACACTAAAAACTACATGTGAGCAAGCATGCAGAAAACCGATGAGAAAGCAATATCCATCTGTGTATAGCTGTGCGGCCAACTTCACGGTCTTAACACTTGTTGCAGCTAACTTAACGGTCCTAACATTATTTGATTTGATTTGAGCATTTTGTGAATGACACACTCGTGTATTATATCAAAGGTAGTTTTTATCAATATTTTTGTTGAAAATCATAGTTAGGCATAATAAAACATGACATAAGTCATGATATATAAAAGATAAGAAAGAAATGAATGTATTTCTTTAGAATGAAAAAAGCGAATCTCAACATAGAAATAAATAGTAGCTTGGGCACCGCGGCTTCTTCTGCTTCTCAAACTCGCCTTTGTGGTTCTACCGCGCTACTTGATAAGACCTGATTACCGAAACTGTTGAAAAAAAAAACCTGTTAATAACTGTTGAATTCGTCTCTGTTCCGTATTTATTGATTTGAAGCCGAGTACACCTGAGGAGTTACGTTTCCGTAGTTGTATATTTCCTGATGATGAATATCATTATGTTTATATTCCCAAATATTCGTCGAGTCAGTACAGCAAGTTAAATGTTGTGTAAAGAGAAAATGTCGGTTAAGTTATAATCCGACAATGACGAAGCGAGCATCTCGATACAATTGTAGCAAAAAAAAAGCAAAACGACGTCAGCAATAAAAAAAAATAGTTCTCGAACATCTACTCCTATAACTAAACCTTGGAATGAATTACGGTTGAAATGACATAATAATGATGCAAGAAATAGAGAAACAATATTTTGATTCGGGGCATGCGGTAGGCTGTACAGGAGCGAGAAATTTAATAAGTGCGAATATAAGCCGATCTCATAGTTCTGTCATCTCTGAAGAGTCACAACGCTAATTATTCATATTTGCTAGTAGTGATTGATGTATTAAGTAAATATACTTTTGTCGAGCCGTTGCGTGACAAAACCGTAAAAGAAGTGACTAAAGCATTTAAACAAATTCTAAATAAAAATAAAAATCGCTGTCCTTATATGTTGCAAACGGATGCGGGAAAAGAATTTGTTGGTAAAGAATTTCAAAAGTTTTTAAGTGAAACGGGTATAAAATTTCGTGTAGCGCGTAATCCTGATGTAAAAGCCGCAGTTGTGGAAAGATTCAACAGAACGCTAAAGGAACGAATGTTTCGCTATTTTACCTATAAAAATACGAAACGATATATTGATGTACTGCAAGCTATAGTTCAGAGTTATAACAATAGTATGCACTCAACGATAAACATGAAACCTGCTGCCGTGACAGTTTACAATGCACAGGAAGCTAGAAAAAATATGTTGGAAAAATCTTTAAAACAACAGGTTATAAGGAAAAGACCGAGATATAAAGTGGATCAGTATGTTCGAATTAGCATAAAGCGTAACATCTTTGAAAAAGGTTACAAAAAAGGCTGGAGCGAAGAGATTTTTAAAATTGTTAAAGTAAAAAAACGTCAAAACTTGTTCATCTATGAACTGGTTTATTTTAGAAGGTGAGGAAATTGAAGGATTTTTCTACCCAGAAGTTTGGTGCACAGTGAAAGAGTATCGCGAGAAGAATATAAAATAAATGAAATCTTAAAAACACGCGGTGAAGGAGCTAAAAAGGAGTATGGATCGGCTATCCCGACAAATTTAACTCTTGGATTCTCGCAAGTGACGTAACAAAGCTGTAAAAATGAATCAATCGGAATTCACAGTAGTGCTCCCTAGTGATAGTAGCATGACATTTTTTCCAGACAACACGACGACTAGTTTTTCAGTAAGGTTACCTCGTGCAATCGATTTACATGAAAAGTGGCAAGTTGGACTGTCAGAAATTCATATACCCTGCACTACGCTTCATTTACGTTATAAAGATAAGTTAATATCACCTGCAGAAGGGAAGGATAATTTTCATTTCCAGGATGGTGTATATAAATCCGTACAAGGTTTGATTGATGCAATAAACGAAGGCTTTAAAGAATATCACGACAATCAAACGGCTAAAGAATTACTTTACGATGAAAAAGGAGGTTACGTTATTCTAAGAGAGTATCCGGAGCTTGTAAAAAAGAAAAGCAGACTTGGAAAGCCTGTACAACGTATTCTTGGTTTAGGAAATGGTACCTTTAGAATTACACTGTAGTCGGAAACTAAACCTTATAGAGATTATGTAGCTAGTCAACCTGCTACTCTCGCTCATGCTATACCCGACCAACTTTTTATTTATTCAAACATTTATGAACCCTGTATCGTAGGTGACGCACATGCGCCTCTGTTAAGAATTGTGAATGTTGAAGCAAGGGATTATAAATACGGTAGTACTATTGTTAAACGATATTCACCTGTTTATTACATACCACTTTTGAACAGTCGTTTCCAAATTATAGATATTGATATAAGCGATCAATTTGGGAGTTCAATACCATTCGACTTTGGAACGTTGACCGTTGCACTTCATTTTAGAAGAGAATTTTAAAAACGTCTACTTGACTAAACTCAATGTTTAGTCAAGTAGACGTTTTTTTTCAATCAAAAACTTGTGACACCGTCTAATACACTGTATCCTTATAGAGCGTAGATTGAAAATTTATTGAATTACGGACCTGATGCAAAAACTTCGCATCTCTCGACGTCGTTATTGGGAGCAGATACAGCAGGAAAAATGGATTAGAAGCCTGTCACTAATGGTGCGAATAAAGGTCTTTTAAGTCGTCAAAAATTTACGAGTGATGGAAAAGTCGTTGATCTTTTAGGACATCTGCACATTGACGTATGTAATCAGGATAGATTTCTTTTAAATGGTGTAGAAATGAGAATCCGTTTGGTACGTGCAAAGGACGCTTTTTGTTTAATGGATGCCTCCGATAAAAATTATAGTGTACATATAAAAGAAGCTAGTTTACTTGTATGACGAGCAAAAATAAACCCAGGTGTTTTAGTGGCGCCTCAACAGGGAAACTAACATCATCCTGTATAACCTCCAAGTACCAACCGAGGAGGACTTGCTGCGGGAGATTTGTGGGGCCCTGAACGGAATCAGTGGCCTTGACTTGACTCACATCACAGCCAGGAGGTTCACCAGACCAACTCGCAAAGGAGCTCCTCCACCATTCATCGTCAGGATGTCTTCCAGGAGCGACGTAGGTCGTGTGCTGCGTGGCTGGCGCAGTCTCCCAGATGGTGTTCAGGTAGCAGCTGATCGCACCAAGGCCCAGAGAGAGGCCTACAGAAGACTTCGACAGGAAGCTGATGCCTATAATAGGAACCATGCTGACAAGAAGCGTGTCAGGTACGTAAATGGTTCACCAGTAATCTCCTTAGCAATAAACTGGTCGTAGTCGATCCGGAGCTTGCCCGACGTATTGTAAGTGAGCTCAAGGACAATGCGAATGCAGGACCCGACGTCCTCTCTCCATACTTTTTGAAACGTTGTTGGAACCAGCTGGGGGAGCCCATTTTGTACTTGTTTAATACCTCATTGGCTCGTGGTTACTTTCCTAAACAATGGCGCTTTTCACACGTTTTACCCATTTTTAAGAAGGGCAACAGACACGACGTTCGAAATTATCGCCCGATCTCAATCATCGGTACACTCTCAAAATTATTTGATGCGATAGTTGCTAATATTCTTGGAGATTCTCTGCTCGCCAGCATAGTTTCGGAGCAGCATGGTTTTGTTCCGGATAGGTAAACGCTAACTAATCTGCTTATCTTTAATGATTTTTTGTCAGTAGCCTTGGAATCGTCTAGTCAAGTGGACGCCATCTACACTGACTTCTCCAAGGCCTTTGACACCGTGAGCTATGACCTCCTCTTGTCCAAATTGTTCCGTTTGGGAATTAATGGTTATATGCTATGGTTATATATTACTTGCTGGCATCGTATCTCTCGGACCGATCTTTCTCTGTTCGCGTCGGAGGCACCTTGTCTAACCCTGTACATGTAAATTCTGGCGTTCCCCAGGGTTCTCATTTGGGTCCCTTATTGTTTTGCATCTTTATCAACGACCTGGTCGCTGAGCTTAAGTATGTAAAGGTGCTTCTCTATGCGGACGATGTAAAGCTGTTCTCCGAGGTTCGCTCAGAGGCAGACGCTCAGTGCATCCAACAAGACCTGGATGCGCTCGTGGGCTGGTCGGGGCGCAACGGGCTCCGCCTAAATCTTACGAACTGCTTTATCATCTCTTTCAGTGGACGTTAGAGCCCGTTGTGCCACGACTATACCATGGGCTCAGCCTCGTTGCAGAGAACTTCGGTTCGAGATCTTGGGGTCTGGTTCGACTCTAGCCTCTCATTCGACACACATATAGATTATCTTTGTTCAAAAACGGCCAGCTTAATTGGGTTCTTAAAACGCACAACACATCAGTTTTCCGATTTCGAGTCTATACTCTATTTGTACAATTCCCTAGTTTTACCTCACTTTCTATATTGTTCACAAATTTGGGCCCCTTACAAGAGGTGTTAAATTGAGAGGCTGGAGTCTATCCAGCACAAATTTCTTCGCTATGCAGCGTTCAAATTGTTTCGTCCCATGCTCTTCTCCGATCACGATTATCGTGACTTAGAGCTAGACTTGAATGTCCATCCTATCCGTTCGGTTCTGCATTTTTACGACTGTACTCTGGCGTTTAAGGTTGCCCATAAGCTGTTCAATTGCGGGTCACTGAACAATGCCTTCGTACCCCGCCACGTGTCTTATGCGCTACGGAACCCCAGAGCCATTGAGGAGATCGACTCTCATCGAAACTACCGATTTTATTCATCGTTGAACAGGATCAGGAGATGCTGAAATGCCCTCCCCGACGAGATTCGTTGCGCTCCGAATCTAGCAGGTTTCAAACACCGACTGGCCTTGTTTGTCTACTCATTCGTTTAGCCCTTACAGTACCCATCCCTGGGTCTGGAAACGATACTCTCACGCTAAATTTCAGTTAAGCCGCAAGGCAGACAAACATTAGTTTTATGTGAGCATCCAGCGTCTCCTCATTCTGCCTTATACATATACATTACTCCCCTTATGAGCCCACTTTCAATATCCGTAGAATTAATTAATTTATGTTGTTTTATTCTGTAATTATTGTATTATCTCTTTGTTTGTAAAGGGCTTTTAGCCCGTTTATTGGATTAATAAATAAACAAATAAATAAAAAGAAAAAATTGTAATTGTGTTTCAAATTATTTTTACGTGAAATACGTATGTTTATTTATTTCCTCCTCCTCCGTCTTAAATTTTATTAATATTCTTGTCGAGAAAAAGGTTAAAAGACAGAAAGAGAAAAACAATTTTGATAGATTTTTCGTTTACTTTTATTATTATTATTTTTATATGAAATTTATATATTATTATTAACGCAAAATATCTGATGGACAGATTGGATGATGCATTCTGGTGAGATCATTCATGGCTGTGTCAAATGCGACAAGCATTGGATTCACATGAACCATACCTCCACCTTCCTTTGCCCACACTGCTTAGAAATACGTAAGCTGAATTGTCGAATAATCCTTTTTGTGCAAAAACGCATCTTAGAATTCGGTTTACGGTGACCATAAGAAATATTTCAGCAGAACGAGGTGACCAGTGGAGACCATTTGTCGATATGGGCATGACGAAAGTCCAGCTAAAATTTCTCCTGGAGGTAAGGCAAGAAATCGGGCTTCTAGCAGATAAATAACACTTTCCTCGTTTGACTCAATCAGAGTCACGCATGTACCATTATCTATTAGTCGTCATCGTTGCGGGCATCCTTCTTCTGTTACGCCTCGTAACCATCTTCCCATTATTTTCACTGCAATTATCGTGTTTCCCAAAATTGAAAACAAAATTTCTGTCACTATATTATCGTAAAAAATAAATTTGGATTCCTTATTCTTCTTCTTCTTCTTTTTCTTACCTTTAATTCGTGGAATTTTTCCTTGTGTAACACTGGTGAATCAGATTTTTCCATTGAAATTGTAAAACTTTCTTCACGAAAATATAACTACGACTGTGTACTATAATAATTTAACATTTCTGCCTCCAATTTCACATACGCGGTATCTTCTGTTATTAATTGTATATGGAAACAAGATGGTGTTTGAAACGCAGACACTCTCACTTCATGAACTGTATGAATCATAGGATCCATGTCCCGTGCAAGAACTCCACGAGGATTCGTGATGCAGGAGTTGCTACCCCTACAAACTGTCTACGTATGACAGATTTTACTAGAGCAAAAAGAAAATTTGGTTTCTCACCCCCCCCCCGCCCCCATCTCTCTCTCTCTCTCTCTACATCTAGTGTTGCTATATCGAAAAAAATAAGTGGGGTGAGAGAGGAAAGGTGGACGAGGAGGAAATAGTGAAGAAAATCATTCATGCTGTATACGAATTTTCGGTTCAGAGCGTTGGTTTGCTGTACAGGTGTTGCTTCTACAGTGGCGCATGTCTCCTTGTAAAATATAGGTCTACTGCAGCGCGAGAAGCGACACCGCTGGTCATTCACCTGCGCCGGGGTTAAACCGCTTACCTGCGCGTCGAGTAAAAGTCCTACACAGCGGCCTTGCTAGGTCTTTTTTTTACCTGCGCGCGTGCACGCGCCCTCGCTACTATCCTACTAGAGCGCGTGCCGGGGGGGGGGGGCGGTCCCGCTGATCAGCAAGCCACCGCGCCGTGCCGCCGCCTGAGGGATGCTATTATTTTATAGGATTTAAGGGGTTGAGTAAATAAAATAGGATATAATTTTTATTTTTATTTTTTATCCATGTATATAACCATATGGTACAGAATATCGATGATTAACAAATTGCGCAGACGTGTAAGCGGCTATCACTACATTTGTATTTCGCGCCGAAGTAGCTACTTCTGTTTTTAACTTACTAGCTGCATATATTACATTCTCATTAACTAAAACTATTCTACCTACTTTTACTCTTCTACCCTTTTCCGGGCTAGTTAATAATTGTAATAACTGCTCACTCGAATTAATTAGTGGTATATGGGCTGGTATGGAGAGACTGGGCGTGGCCTAGGTTACGTCACCAGTCCCGTGGCTGGCGCCAGTTGTTTATGTAAACAGAAGCCCATGTTTATATCAACAGTAGCTGATAAGGTTAATAAACATGATTTACGACCGCTACTGTCATAAACAGTCTGTCATCGATGGGTGGCTTTTGTTTATTTATAAATAATTATAAATAATTTTTAAACAAAAGCTATATCACGCATACGATGCCAGCCCTCCCCCTTTTACCCAAGCAGACCCGAGCGCGACTCTCTCTCTCTCTCTCTCTCTCTCTTTCTTTCGCTGTCTACTCCATACCGGCCCCGAGCTCGAACGCACGTGCGCGACTCTCGCTATACCAGCCCGTAGCCCCCTCTCCTTCTACACTATAGTAGCCCCTGAGTTCTGGCGCGGTGGCTCCCGCCGCTGTTGTACCGGACCCGCTTATCTCTCTCTCTCTCCCCTCTCTACGCCATACTCGCGCGCGTCCGCCAAAGCCGCCGTCTACCTGTCGTATACCTGCTGTTTGGCTTTTATTGCCCTTGCGCCGGCTCTGATCCTTTCTGCGAGGTAATAATATGTAACCTGTATGATTTCCTACTACACGGTGCCGCAAAGCCTACTCTAAATTTCGGCTTTGGGGTTTATTGATGGGATTTGTACACATTAAAATAGAGAAATTTTTGTTTGATACACTCTTATATTTATTTAATAAAACAGTAAAAATTGAATACATGATATATTTATGCGCGCGTGTGTATGCGTGCGTGTGTGTGTGTGTATGCGTGTGTGCGTAGAACAATAAAGCATATTTACAGCTTAGAAACTAACGATAGGAGATGAATAAAAAGAGTTATATCGGAAACATAACGTCGTACACATCTTTTGCGATTGTGGCTAAGCCAAACGCATAGATTTCTGTTAAAACTACATCTAAAACGTCGACGCTTACAGTGGCGAAATTCAAGTTTGTCTTAACAATTTCGTCGATTTTATATTTATGAAGGGCGTAATATTGTTTGAACGAGTTTACATTTTTCAGAATTTCACAACATACTTCAGCCTCTTCTCTTTTC
Organism: Nasonia oneida; assembly: GCA_037356405.1. Taxonomy (NCBI): domain Eukaryota; kingdom Metazoa; phylum Arthropoda; class Insecta; order Hymenoptera; family Pteromalidae; genus Nasonia; species Nasonia oneida. The sequence continues at coordinate 14,065 of JAZHPH010000580.1, read as the reverse complement.
AAAGCGTCTTTTATATAATCTAAAATTGAGTCCACGCCGCGATTAACTAATCCCGAAAGCTCCTCGAGCTGTTTAAAACGCAAATCGATGCACTCTTTTACCTGTTTTAAGCCAGCGAACGTTTGTTGATGCATAATTACACTAGGCGGACTCTCGTACTTTTTCTGCTTCTTGCACGCAGGCTGTGCAGGTGGATGCTGTTGTGTTTCCTCGTCATGACCGCCGACACTGCTGATGAACTGCTGACCGTTGTGCATTCTTTATATTTTTCATTCTTTTCATGAGCCTTCAATAAAACTTAACGGCTAATGCGTCATTCTTGACAAAGTCTGATGAAAAAAAACGTAGATATTTTCGCAGAGAAATGCCACTACACATATGATACAGAAACATAATGCAGTGCTCGCCACATACTTTAGAGTCGACGCTCTGCACTTGTTTTTTATTCCAATCGAATCGCGTGCAGTTTTTTCCGAGTCGATCAAGATGATGCTTTGATACGGGTGCAACTCCGTAGCTGTCAAAGTAAATTCCATATCCATTTGTATCTATAAAGATGGCAACCCAGTGTGATCCTGGCTGATCGGACGTGTCGAGATTCGTTACAATAGCTGTCGGTGTGGATAGCAATTTCGGAACGTGATTAGCAGCGTAAACTCCTACTGAATCGGCTTTTAATCCTCTAATAGCTGAGATTATTTGACACGTATTCATGTTGATGGTGCATCTACGTACTCTTCTTCTACCGCACCGTCTTTTTTCTCGTCAGCTTCTTTTTTAATTCCGTCCACAACGTCGCTAGCACGAAATCTTTCGGGATAGTGATATCTCTCCATCTGCAGCCGATCGTAATCTTATGAAGCGCGAATCAAAATTTTTTTGAGGCGCTGTGATCGAGTGTGCGTGCGCATCAAGCGCTAAAATCCGTTACGATTTGGCGGTTAGAGTCGATTTCCAGAACCTTGTCGTACTCTGCGTAAACGATACAGTTGATAGCAGTGAGAAGAGCCGTCTCAAATCTCACTTCTATGCGTATGCTACCCGAGCGCACGAGATTCCAATGTGTGGCACAGTGTGCCGATAAACCAGGAGTGAGATCGAAGGCCGTCAAAAAATTGCCTTTGTAATAGTTGTAGCGATTGATGCCAAAACCTTCGTTGAGAAAATACACGCCTGTACCCGTGTAAAGTGTTTGAAAAGCGTCAATGTAGAGTTTGTCGATACCCGTGAAACGTGGTTGCAAAGGTTTGCTTGGAATTTGTACGCCATCGACGTAGAGAGAAATATAATTTATAGAGAAGTGTTGAAAATTAAAAGGATTTAACGCGCGGTTTCCGTTGAATGCTTTGTTTTCCACAAAGCCCAAGATTATTCTCTTCGGCAGCTGTCCGTGTATAACGTTGTCGATCGAATCGCCCAATATTCCCGAGTGAAGAGTAAACGACTTAACTTCGACTCTCGTTATGGGATATTTAGCCGTGGTTTTCGATAACGCTTGCGCATGAGCCAGTAAAACTCCAGGACTGATTTTTACTCTGCGAACTATGAGTGTAGCTTCTTTGATGCTGAGTTTGAATTTTCCATTGGCTGTCGCATCCATCAGACAAAAAGCATCCTTACTCCTCACTAGACGTACGCGCATTTCTACGCCATTAATCAGCATTTTATCCTGATTAAAGAGGTCGTGATGTAGATGTCCAATCATGTCAAAGTAACGTCGATTCGGTGTAAAATATTTGCGATTTTCCAGCCCTTTGTTCACGGTAATAGGTGCCGTGGCAGTGCTCACCGCATTAGCTGGCGAATCGAAACCACCGCTCGTGTCGTCGTACCACAGACTCGCTGTAAGATGTGACTCTTTAGCAGCCGGAGCGTAGTTGAGAAGCGTCTCGATGTACGCTCTGTAAGGATAGGCGTTATTAGGCGGCGAAACAATTTTCTGATTGAAAAAAACGTCAATCTGATTGAACATTGAATGCATGAAATTGTTGATCGGTCCGACTTTAAGGTCTTCGGTCGTTGCGGTAGCCTCGTCAGCGGGTACGATTTTAGCCTGAACATGAAGCATAGTGTGAGCCAGATCAAAGTAATGCTCGCTACCTGCCGGCACGACAAATTCCAATGGTGCGTCGACATCGTCGCTAAGAGACGACACAGGCTTATAATGCAGAAAGCTGCTGCTTTCAATTGACGTTTGGGTGGCTGGAAGCGTGAAAAGATCCAGCTCGCTGGACATGCATTCCGTCGAGTGAGAATGTAAAAATGCCATTTTTACCCCAAACTAAATACGCCTAGGACCAAAAATATCCGTAACACTTCTCAAACTCTGCTGCTGCTGCTGCTGTGTACTTCTCTTTTTAGGCCTCTTCTTCGTTTTTCTCGTGACTCTCTTCTTCCGTCCTGCCGTATGTTGTTTGCGTTTTTTGCTAGAGCCGATTGTATTCGATGTACGCGTCTTTCTCAACTGACGCCTTCGATGCATTGTGCGTGATTTATAACCAGAGCCTTTCATCATTTCTGCTATCTTTTCACCGGCTTTTCTCTTCAATTTTTGTCCAGACTCTTTAGTACGATATTTGAACGCCTCCTTGAAATTCGAGCCGTTGTTTGCAACGTCGTCCAATACGTTGATGCCTGTGCGCACAGCCTCTTTGCCCACAACTCTGGCACCGGAAGCGATGTACGGAAGAATTTTGCGAAATAAACCTCCGAGCCACGCACCTACACCTCGTCCGCGCTGATACGTTGAACCGGAATAGACGTGTCTCACTCCTCCACCGCCTACTTGCTCGTCGTAGTAGCGTATGTAGTGACTCATCGTGACATAGTATTGCTCGCTCTCTCTCTCTCTCTCTCTCTCTCTCTCTCTCTCTCTCTCTCTCTCTAGCGATTACGTTTAAAGTGAAGCGTAACCGTCAGCGTTCCATATTCGAATGGTATTCGCACTCCGTGCTGATCCCTTATATCTATGACAATCGAGCGAAAACTGTGATGTAAAAGCGGAATATAATGAGCAGGTACAAAATGTCTCACGATATTACTGCCGAATTTGTACTTTGCACTATCCACGGAAACTATACGCAGTAGAGCAGCTTGAGTGTCGCCTACAGTGTGTGGCTCGCATACATCCGTGTACACGTAGAGCTGATCGGGAATAGCTCGGGAAAGCGATGCTGGTCTGTTTCCTAGTGCGACTACACTACCCATTGACGATGTGACAAAGGTGCCATTTTTTCGCCTAGTCTCGGAATCTTCGAAACCGAAAATGCGGCAAATTTTTTCGTTAAACGTTGTCTGATGCTGATCATCGCAGGCACACTTGCGCTGTAGCATGTAGTAGCCCTTTTGAAAGGGTGTAACTTCGAGACGCAGATGATCGTGAAAGGCAGCTGATTTATTTATTTCGTTGGCTAGTTGCTCGATCTTGTCGTAAATACCGTGCGGAAAAAAATGCGTTTCCTGTTTTGCCTTTTCCGACTGTTTAAACGTGTAAAAGGCATCCGATTCTTGAATGTGCATGACAGTGCTCGGCATGTGAATTTCGACGAGCGCAACGGACCAATTCCCGCTGAGTCTGAGCTCGCGCGAGAGCTGCGTTGTAAAGCAGCTGGTGGCGTTTTCGCTGTAGTACGTCATACTGCTGTTGCTAGGCAGAACTAGGTAAAAATCGTTCTGGTCCATTTTTAAATTGTATGTACTTCAGAGGCTTTGATCCACGAGTTGAATTTGTCCGGATAGCCAGCCCACTTGACGAGTAGCTGCTTCTTCGAGCCACGACCCTTTGTACGAATTACGCGTTCTATTTTGAATTGCTCAGCAGCGTCCGACATGCGTTTCGTGCCAATGTGAGCGAGCTCCTCGAGATAGAAAAAGCCGTCAATCTCCTCGCCGTTCAAATCTTCCAGGATAAACGTTGGTAACTGCTGTCTGTTGGATATGCGCTTAATCTTGAAAACTTCCTCGCTAAAGTTTTTTTCGTATCCCTTCTCGAAAGTATTTTTCGTGCGACTAATGCGTACATAAGATCCGGGCTTGTATTTATTCATTACACCTGACGCCATCTTTTCGCGATTCTTGTAAGTTGATTGCAAATGAGCTCTTTTTGCTAAATTTTCGCGCGCTTTCGCAGCATTGTAGATGCTCACGTCACAGGGGCGCATCTTTGTACCGCTGTGTTGCGTATGATTGTAAGCCTCGATGATTTTCTGCACCACGTCGATGTAACGTTGCGTGTTATTGTGAGAAAAGTATCGCCACATTCGTTCGCGTATAGTACGGTTTAGTCTTTCCACCACAGCCGCTTTGATATCGGGGTTTCGAGCAGTACGGAATTTAATGTCGCGTTTTTTCAAAAATTCCTGAAACGCCGAGCCTACAAACTCCTTACCCTTGTCGGATTGTAAGAGTATCGGGACGCGACCGTTGCTGCGCTCGAGTATTCGTCCGAAGGCTGCGGTGACGTTGGCTGTAGTTTTATCGCGTAGAGGCTCCAGCCACGCGTGATTACTCAATACATCCACCACTACGAGTAGGTAACAGTATCCGTCGTTGTGCTCTTTGATCGTGGTTAATTGAAGCAAATCGCACTCCCATACGTCGTCAATGTTGCTCACGTTGTAACTTAATCGCGGAAATTTACGCTTAACGGGTCTGTGAAGAGTATAGGCGTCTTGATTACTAAGCCACTCGTTCTTTCTCCCGCGTGTCAGTCGCGCTAAATAATTTGCCTTTTCGATTTACACGCACGAGATTGCGCGCACCCGCGTAACCAGCCTCGTGCGAGACATCGTAGTATTGCTGCTCGTACGACGACGACGACGACCACGCCATGCTTAAAAGTTTGCGAGACGTAGCCACTTGTTCTTTGCTCGATTTCTCGTCAAAGCAGGCGATGCCGGTGATTCGCTGCTGCTGCTACTAGCGTTGTGTATTTCCATCAACGCGTCGATGCTCTCTTTACTAGGCAGTCGTCGTTTCGCTGTATTATTCGGCTCTGTCAAATTTTTACCAATTTTCACTATTTCCGGGTTTCCAATCAGCTTTATCGATGTGTCGACTGTCTTGATGAATTTGGCGAAAGGTAAACGACCGATGGGCACTTCCGACTGATCCAGTGTTTTTTTCCTGCGTGCGACAACGTCGCTAATCAGTTCTATAATGTTGAAATCTTGTATGGGCCGGCCGTCTATACTGACTCTGCCAGTGCTATCCCACTTGAGACGATCGCCGGCAACGGTTTTCCAGTGTTTCAGCAGAAGCCGCGTTTTTTGAGCGTAACTCTTGGGCACGCTGTCGAGTATAATTTCTTCAGTCATTGGTACCGATGTAGCCTCTATTTCGTCGACGTCGCGCTCGTAATCGTGTTCAGCGTGATGTTCGGAATCTTTGAAAAACAGATATCGGCGCAGTACTTGTAAATAATTTTGACATTTTTCACGCTCATCTGTAAATTTATTCGAATGTAGAATCGTGTGCATCTCGGAATCGAGTCTTGAGAGATTGTCGCCGCACGTTTGAACAGAGTTCTCACACGACTCGTACTGGCGGTGGTGCTACTGCTCCTGCTGGCTGAACGTTTTGCATGCGCGAAAACATATCTTCGGGCACGATAATCATTTTTCTCGCACGATCCATCTTAGTCTTCCGCTGCTGCTGCTGCTGCTGCTGAGTTTGAATTGAATAACTTCGAGACAAGAGCCCCGATAATAGGTGCGAGTAGAAGCGGCAAAAAAGCACCACCGTGCTGTACGAGAACTCGTTTCTTCTTCTGCCAATCGCTGACAGATTTCTTGTTATTGCAAATAGTCAATTTTCTCAGCACGTTTTTGTGCTTTTTGAGTCGTCGTTTATGCGAATCTTTGATTTTGATCACACCTTGCAAGATATTCAAAGCGCACTCGCATATGCAACGCACGAGTCTCTTGTCGGCTGTGCGTAAAAGAGCAGTACGTTGTTGGCCGTCCGTGTGACAAAGAGCGTTCAGTACAGCTACTCGTTTTCTGTTGAAATGTTTGGTGTCGAGCGTAGCCACGACGGGTATACAACAGCCAGCCTGTTTCTTCTTCGATGTTGTTGGCGCCATAGCTTCTCGCCTACTGTCTATGCCGAGAGCTCTGCACACCTATTTTGTATTTTCACTTTTTACTGAATTTCGGCACGTAGGCGTACTGAATATCGTCGCTTGGGAATATACACGTGCGAACCCTATACTCGTCCACGGCCGCTTGAGTTAGATCGAGAAAAAGATACGAGTGAGGTCCGCGCGTAGCGTCTATGTAAGCCTCCTGCAGAAACCTCGGATCTTCCGGATAAATTTGTCGCGCGAGATGCCGAATCTGAGCTCTGTCGCGAGGATTTTTAAATATAACGAGATACTTTGAATTTAAACTTATGTCGCGCTGAGACTTTCCCTGGTGAAAAATATTCTGCGTCACCAGAAAGACCGACAAATTCAAATGATGAGACGAACGCGAGAACTATATCGTTCGATGATTCTCGCGTCAAGTCGTCGAGAATCAGTAATTTTTTCTTTCCCGTATCCACGGAGTAATCGCTTCGCTGTGGAAGTCCCTCTCGAAACTCGATAGGTACAGCAGCACTCCCGCCAACTTTGAATTCACTGCGGTACGTCTCTTGCCACTCGGTATCGTAGAGCAGAACCCTGTCGAAGCGAGCATCGCACATCTCCGGCAGATGCTCGAGAAATTTTTTCAGAAACCAACTTTTTCCAGCTCCTGTCGGTCCTGCTATGCACGCCGTATAAGGATGCTTCCAACGCGTATCCATCTTTTCGACTAAAGCGCTCTCTTCCCGAAAAGCGCTTTTTATTAATATTATTCCTCCTCTACCGCCGGGGGCGGCGGCGGCGGCGGGCGCGGGCCGCGTATACGCGTGTACTCTCGCGGGCCGCTTATAAGCGTATATTAGCGGCCACGAGTACCATCCGCGGACGAGGCGTCTATACGCGTGCACGAGCCTCGTATACGCGTATACTCACGCGGGCCGCTTATAAGCGTATATTAGCGGCCACGAGTATCATCCGCGGACGAGCCGTCTATACGCGTGCATGTACGGCTCGCCTATAAGCGTGCGATGATGAGTTGGTAAAGGAGAGAGAGAAGGATGTTATAATTACAAGAAAAAGTTTAAAATACTTTTTTTTTATTATAAATATATTAAACATAACGCAGAACAATTTATATTACTTAAAAACTAATACAAAAACGAGATTCTTAAATTTACTTTTATTTATTCACAAACAACTTACATACTATACTTAACTTTTGTAACCGTACGGGAGCGATAACCCGGGAGTAACATACCTACGCTTTTTTAGAACTATGCTACACGATTTGACCTCTGCTCGCGTGACGACAGTGTGATCTGGCAATCTTTTAATAGAATTAAACTTAAGATTAATGCATTCATTCTCTTCATCAGGCTTAAAATAATTTTCAATCATACTCTTAATGCTAGAATAATTTATTCTCAAAGAATTCGAGAAATTTAGCGAGATTCCCTTGACTTTACATTTTTCGGATACCTCGCCAGTTCTCGAATTCACGGTTCTGTAGCCGTAAAATTTCGGACCACCCGAGAGGAAGCTCGTAATATAAGTCCCTTCGTCGAGCTCGTTGGTCATATCGCCGAGCAACGAGCCCAACGGGGGTCTGTATTCTTGTGCGTTTTCGTTACATACAAATATACACGAATCAGTGTCGCAGTACAGCGTTCGCTTGCCGAGCTTCTCCAAATACGAAAATAGTTTCAAGCGGGCCAGAGTTGTCGTGTAGGCTGCTATAACTACGTTCGTATATGGAGTAGACTCCACAGCATCGTCGATGTACTGCCAGCTCGCGTACATCACCTCCTCGTTGACCAGCAGGAGACTCAAAACCTCTTTATCCTCGGCCGTTAGAAGTTTAAGGAGGTCTTCGCGCTCCTTGACGATCACCGTCTGTTTTAAATTATCGCGCTGTCCGAACTTGCCCCAGAAAGAGTTCAGACAGAGCTTCGCAACAGTGCGCAGGCCAGGGTTTGTCGCGATTTTTTCCAACTCGAGCGATATCCCCTCATTCTCGCGATACTCGCGAATGTAACGCGCTTTCGATTCCGCGTCGACGCACCAAGCTGGAAACCCCGATGCTTCCTGCTTTAATCGCAAGAAAGTGTCGATGTAGCCAGCGAAAAGTCCTCCTTCACCTGTGAGCGGATCGTACTCGGTTATACTATACTGCCATATGACGAATATTTCAGTTATAGTATAGCCGAGTTCGATGGCTTTTCGCAGCTCATCCGCCACCCAGGTTCCGCTGAACTCTCGCTGACTCGCATCCGGGTGGCAACAATCGCTCTGCCGCATCTCTTCGCAGCATGTACGACACAGTGCGAAGAGAAGCTTGCCGTGCATTTTTATCGGCAAAAGAGGCTGATACAATTTTCTCGGCGGTAAAACCTTACATTTTACCAGCCCATCTATGGCCGAAAAATTGTTGAGATTGCCACCCGTCAGCTCATCAGATTCCTCGCCGACGTAAATCTTTGGATGACCGAGCGGAAGTCTGCCTCGTTTACAAACGTAAGGATACAGCGAGCATATATCTGTATACAGAATACGCTCGCCTGGCTTAGCATCGTAAGCTGCGACGAAATTTTCGGTCCGTCCGCCGAAGAACGCGTCACGAGGATTAAGCGTTATTTTGCTGATGATCGGATGCTCCGACACGTACTTGGCGATTTCGGGGTTTTCACGCTTGACTCTATCAAACTCGCACTCCCAAATTTCGCGCGTCTCGTAACCGAGCTGCTGGATCTGCGCGATTTTAGCGCGTGTACTCTCGAGCAACGCGTCGAAAATACGACCCCAGGCATTCGGCTTGTTGCGATTGTTTTTGAAACATTCAGGGCAGCCATGCGTATAGCAGCCCTGGTATTCGAAAACAATGGGATTTTCTGCTGAATTGGTAGATGGTAAGAATCCGTCGACCAAAAATCCCTCGGGAAGCCGATATTCGCGCGCTCTGCCTGCATGCACGATTTCGCGACCGATCTCTCGTTCGCACTGCAGCAGCCACTCGACGGCTTTTTGGGAGTGCTTGTCGGCGCGCCGGTACCCGCCCCTGGGGACTATTCCTATAGTCTGTGGCTTTAAGAAATTTTTTCTATAGAGATGAGAGCACGCGGACGCGATTGTAGTAGACACTACAAACGGGTCCGTGTCTCCGACCTCGAGAAAAATTTTTCTGAAAGCACATCCATGCGACAGTAGTCGACGATTTCCTTGCTGAAATCGAATACTGCGTTCGCTGCACGCATCTCGTTGTGCCACAGCAAGAACTGCTCGCGCTCGCTCGATGACATAGTGTCGGGCGAATAATAGTGCGCATCCGGTATGGCGCCACGGTATTCGGCGTTAGCCGATGTGTTAAAAAGGTGCGGAAAACAGCCTTTTTTCGTAGTCTCACCTAAACCAAATGTAGCAGGCAACGCGGCCAACTTCATTTGAAAATAGCTGAGACTATCGACGAACTTTTTGCGTCCATACCGTATGCACAGTATTTTCTGACCATTCAGTATGATGCTTGGCGCGCAATTTATTTTACGTTCGACAAGCTGTCGTAAAACGAATTGCGCATCGTACCCTCGTGCGTTGTGCGCGATGCATATGATATTTTCAAAGTCAGTTTTGTCGCGTACTACAAGCTGTAGCAGCTGACCAACGGGATCTTCGGTAAATACATGCTCGCGCACACCGCACGAGGGACACCATTCTGAAATGTCGTCAGAACTTATGCACTCCGTGCAGACTTGCTGTGCAACGCAGACATTCGGGACGTGCATATTTATGCTTTCATCGCCTCGATACGATGCTTCTTGCATCGTTTCCAGATCGTAGAAAACATAAAGATATTTTTTCGTTGAAGCATTTTTTTTTCGGCTGTATAAAACAGTGCTGATTATAACCGTGTGTCGACTTGCAATGTCGATACTAATTTTTGCCGCACTCGTGCTTACCGCACTGCCGGTTCACGCTTTTACAGCAGGTAAGGCAAATCTGCAACACATCGCACAATCGCTTGTGCCTCGCTTTGTATGATCCCGCAACCGTATGGTTGCGAAAACATACATCGCCGAAAAAACTGCGATTGCACGATGCGCATTTTTGCAAAGCTTCGTTCTCGCTACAGGGTGGCGAGACGAAGCAGCGCGAACACAGCTGCCTACAGTTGTGATCCTCGATATTACTGTAGCCGCAATTGCAAAAAGTACAGAAAAATTTTGCCTTCGCAGCTCCAAAAATATTGACGATCACGTCGTAATGAAGCTCGGAGTAGAGCAAAAATATTACGTTTGTGCAAGCATCGCAGCGTCCGTCAAAAAATGGTGCTTCACCGCTGCCCATCGAGTCTTTCTCGTAAGCAACTAAAGCTGTATCGCGAGCAGTAAAATAATGCTGGAATTGACGAAGCTCTCGTATACCGCAACCTTCGCGAGGTACGAGGACACCGGCATCCTGACACAATTTTACAGCTCGTTCATGCTGTAGTTGCCTACGACCGTCGCGGATGACGTTCCACTCGGCTCGCATCGCTGGGGTATCGTTCGTCTGAAGCGCGATTTTCGCCTCGCCTATAACGAACGCTCTCGGCAGACAGAGATTGTCACGATTGCCGATCTGAATGATGGACCGTTGAGAAACGCTATCGACGGTCAAGTTTTTCCGTCGAGAGCCACCTGCACCACACAGGCATCTCTACGACGGTCAAACAAACGGTAAATGACTCGTCGACTCGAAAATTTGCGTTGCTTTGAACGAGTCCAGACACCACAGACCATAAATCATCGCCAGTCAGCGCGCTCGCGAGACGATACGAGAGCCCTGCTGACCCGTTTGCGAAATATTCGCTAAAGATTGAAACACCGACGCGATCGCTCTCGCTTTTGATTAGAGTTAGCAAATACTCATAAATGTCGCGTATTGCTAACTAAACCCAGCTGAGCATGTTGGTCCCACGCGGCGGTGTTTTAATCCGTAGCGTCAGACGGCGAGCGTCTGTACGGAATTTCCGTACGCGATGCACCGTATTCGCGATAATTTAGAAGCGATGATAACGCTCATCGTCACGAGCTTCCTCCTCCTCCTCCTCCTCCTGATCCAAATCAGAAGCTACAGCAGAACCACTACTATTGCTCGGTGACGGTGCCTCTTCGCTCGAGGTATCGCCGCCGTCACCGCCGCCGCCGCCTACCTGCGATATGCCGCTCGCAGTGCTGTCATCGATGATCGGGTGACCCGCATCGTAGAACCCGACCTCCTGCAGCATCGACAATGTAGGGCTCAGCGCTGTTGAAGAGTCCGATGATATTTCCGGCGATGATGGGCCCTCTTCCTCGCTGCTGCTGCTGTTTACATTATCGTCGTCGACTGCAAAAAAGCGAGCCTTCATTCTTCCGCACGACCGTTGTAGCATTGAATGATGTCGCTAAACAACTCGGCCATCTCGAACGCAGTCATAGAAAATAACTCGTCTGCTGATTTTTCAAGCAAGTTGTTTAACCAACGTACTTCCTGCGCACGACCGTTATTCACAATTCGTAACGCAGCAGCTTGAAAAATCATAGCCGCGTCATTTTCTGGATCTGTATCCGGACAGGGCTCCATGCCTTCGTTCAGACGACGTCTGATAACTTAAAAAATTATTATTGTTAGTAATAATAATTTTTTAAGAAAAGTTAAAAAAATTATCTTACTCTCGTTAATACGACGGTCGAACGAGCTGTATTGGTCGAAGCGTGCATACGGATTCATCGCAACTTCCTCAGCGGTCTCATCCCGAGTCGCAAAGCCCTCGAAAACCTCGGCTCTCGTAGGACCAAACTCGGGAGCTGGCTCGTAGCGGAACGAGAGCAGAATCATCGCAGCCTCCATCGTTTGCTCGCTACCTCTCAGCGGTGCTGGAGCGCCCGCTCTGTAGACAGCCTGCTCGGAGACGCCAGCCCGATCATCGCCGTTATCGCTGTCCTCCATCTCGCTCTCAGCATCATCCTCCACGGGCTCCTCCATAGGAGCTTGTATATCCTCCTGCTCCTCCTCCGGGTCATCCTCCTCCTCCTCGGATGAAGTGGCTCGCTGTGGTGAAGGAGGTGACGATACAACAAACAGCGTTGCGTCGCTGTCGCTCTCCTCAGCGTCCTCCTGCAGGGTAATTCGGGCTATGAAGAAAAAATTAAGCATTATTATTTTTTTAAAACTAATTGTAGGGAGCAGTGTAAACGCTTACCATGTTCCTCGATTATATGCCGCAGGCAGTACACATCGCGTGCACCGCGCTCCACCAAAAAACTGCCGACGATTTTTATCACGATACTCGAATGTCGAAAGTATTTTTGATAAAACGCTGCGATCCAGCGGTACGCGCAATGCGTAAGCAAGCAGCGCAGCTCGCGCCGCAGCCTCTCCTCGAACATGCGGTGAACGCGCACATACCACTCACGTGTACACTTCCTCTGCACAGATAAGTGACGACCCTTGAGCGCGTTGGCTACGCTCAGGATCGCATCGCGAACTTCGTACGTAGCACTATACATTTCTGCGACACGTGGTAAGCTGCCTCTCCCAATGACACGCATTTCGAGAGAGACTGATAGCTGCGCTGGCTTACAGAGGAGTTTTGTAGACGGCTCAGGGCTGATTGGAAAATATCATGCCCTTTTTAGGAGTGACTTCAACGAATAAGAAGTATCGCAAAGCAGAGAAATCGCGAAAGAGGGGGATTTGTTTTAAAACAAAGCTCATATTACAACCATAGCTGAGAAATCAGGGTTGCAAGCAGTGATCGGAAGAAATGAATCTGATACCGTAGTCGCTATTTGCTGTTTAGGTATGTAGCAGTCATAAGTCAGATAGCGAACGTCTCAGAGAACGGACCGTTGCCAGCGCTAGATCCTGTAACACGGACCGAACAGATTTTTATGACTCTGCGGCTGACTCTTTTAATCTCTCTTACCGGAGACCTGCAATCTTTTGTACAAACAGTTTACACTAACTCTCAAGTGTCTACCGGAGATCCGATGATTCGTTCTCTGTGTTTAGTTTTGAAAACTAATCAGTTGGCAATAACAAAGCCCGACTTCATAATCACACGATACTTCCTGGAGCTGATTCGCGAGACATTGAGAACCTTTCTTTCGCTCTCACCCGTCTCCGATTTTTTCCCGATCATCACCAGGCGACGACAACAACGTCCAAGGTACGCCACCGACAGCACGCCACAACCGCAGCGTACCTTACGACTTTCATCAGATGCCTACTCCGCCGAAAGAGTTGGTGCCTGGTTTACTGCGAGGAGGGCCCACACGTCAACTACGCCAACAACGCGCCACTCGCAAGTGTAGGTGTATCGCTTGTGTATAATTTATAGTGCAAAAATTTAGAGTGTGTGTGTGTGTGCGGCTGGGTAAGTATGTTTGTATGTGTGTGCGCGCGCTCGTGTCATTTTATTATTTCATTGTAAGCTGAGTCATTCGACTCTTAAGCGTTTTTTAGTAAATAAATATTGTGCTAGAATTTCTCTTTTTATGCGTGCAAAAACCCCCACTCCCATCAACGATCCCCAAAGCCGAAATTTAGAGTAAGCTTTGCGGCACCGAGTAGTAGAGTAATATATGCACGCGTTCATTTCGATGCGAATCATTCGTCAAGCGACCGGCAAAGCAGCAACTCGACCATGGGACAGGAGCAGAGCAAAGAGCAGAAAAAAGGTTCTACGTGGGAGGAGAGACAGCCTCTTATGAGAAGCAAGGAGCCAAGAAAGCAGAACAATCAGTCGTCATTCTCAACCAACACTTTCTCGTATCCAGAGAAAAGCGGTTATAATAATCTGGCTAAAAAATCCTCCTCCTCCTCCTCGTCACAGAATCAAAAATCCTTTTCCACAAACACCTTTTCGTGCCCCGAAAAAGACGGCTACAGTAAGCTGAAACGCTAATTGCAATAATATATATTTCAAAAACAATCGGCCCTTTTCAGGGCCACCATATAAATTATATACGTGGAACAATCTCT